>CAACVS010000620.1:63017-100276 GCA_900660405.1 Pseudo-nitzschia multistriata | reverse complement strand
CTAGACTGGCTACTCAAAAATTAAAATAGTAATATTTTTGATAGAGCTGTCGTCCGAGTAACTGCTTAAAGGTTGGATAGTTTTACTAGTATTATGCAGTAAAAATGAGAATGAAAAAAAATCCTGGGGGGACTTTTTGGAAATTTGGACCACACGTGGAATAAGAGTTTCACTTTTTTTTTCGTGCTTCATAACGCGCAAAAAAATCCGTTGCGCTCCCCGCTAAATTATGACCCCTGTCTAGAATCATGGTGATTCATATCTACTGATTGCACTAGAGGAAATGGTCTCCATACGAGCATTAAGTTCCTTCCTTTCTTTCACACGCTTTGCACGCCTCTGGTCAGATAGCTTCATTCTTTCATCAACAGTAAGCTTCTTGGATCTCTTATTACCCTTTTCCTTTGCTACTGGAATTTCTTCCTTGGTTGGTGGTATCCTTGCTGCTCTGTTTGCCACGCGTTTTGGTTTCTTTCTTGGAGGACGCTTGTTCCCTGCACCTGGAGGAAGCTTTAGATGAGCGTTCTTCCTTGCTGCAACACCAGATGTCCCAGCACCAGCTGATTGCCATCTAGTACTAGACAATCTAGAATCCAGCATCAATTCAGCTGCTGCTACCGGTATTTGAGCTGGCATCTGAGCAGCTGGCATCCGAGCAGCGCCAGCAGCTGGCATACGAGCAGCGCCAGCAGCTGGCATACGAGCAGCGCCAGCAGCTGGCGTACGAGCTGGCAACTGAGCAGCTGGCAACTGAGCAACCGACATACAAGCTGGCTTCCTGGCTGGCCTCAGACCACGCTCCTTCTTCTTCATCCACACCATGTTATCCACTACTACTTYAGCATCTCCATGATAGATATTCCACATATCTTCAACAGTATTCCTTGTCCCACGAGCTGGTGTATCAGTGGAAGCTGGATTCAACTGTTTCATAATCATATCAAGGGCATCTTCAGTATCAGGACTGCTCTCATTAGAACAGTATCTCCTGGTAGATACTTGGCGAACCTTGGTAACAAAGGAAGAGGAACCAGCAGGACGAGCAGGGGGCTTGAGATCACTGAAAGGCGTACAGTGAGGGACATTAGCAGCACCAGCACTTAGAGCAGCATTGGGGACCTCAAAATACTGCTCTTCCTCATCCGCGCTACTCAAATCACCAAGGTCAATAGGACAAGCGCTTGAGCCCTCCTCAGCAGGTCCCTTCCTCTATGCAGCAAGCCTCTGAGCAAGACTAGAACCATGCTTCCCGGGCAATCTAGAAGAAGACTTGGCTCCATGGAGGTTATTCCTATACTGCCTGTGACTCCTATCAGCAGCACTGCTCATACGAGGCTCATACTGCCGGGGCAAAGGCTTCCGCTGCTGGGCCTTCAGCTGAGCTGCAAGACGCGGAGGACAAACACCATTCCTAACCTGATCAATACTCAGCCCATGAGCGACTGTCCTATCAGTCTTGTTTCCAAATGCTTTCTGCACTGCGTTTCTAAAGGCAACATTAGATTGAAGATGGATATCATGGGCAAAGCTGTTGGCTGCATAGGCTCCTGCATTTTGCCTGGCCTCAGCAAAGGACTGACACCCCTCCATCGCTGCTTGAAAGGTCCCCTCCATCACGTGGTGAGTAGCAATATCATTGATAGCCCCTATTGGATCCTTCTCCCAGCTTGTTGAAGATCTTTTATTTGGATCAAGAAGAACACCCCTCAGGATATCAGTCTTGATCTTGAATTGCTTTGAAGACGCGAACCGAACCTTGCATCCACTGTTGCACAAAGGACAGTGGCAAGTGACAGGCAATCCTGTCCGCTGGTCCCATTCCAAGTGGTCAGCATCAGGCTTGCTGCACTCAGGACAGTTCCCTCCATTCGGATCAAGGTTACAAGTGAACTTGCAACAGTAGCATGCACACCAGACATCATCATCCTGGCCATGCCTGGGGTTTATGTTAGTCTTCCCCCTATCATAATCCTTCTTTGCTGCAAGATACTCCCTGTGCCTTGCTGCATTCACAGCTCTCACGTCTTCCAGCTTGTCAGTATCCATGGTAGAGACGTTGTTGCATACAGGACAAGGCAAAGGATCAAGCTTCTTGATATCAAACTTGATCCTGTCCTGGATCTTCTGGCCATTGGTCTGCCAATGAATGTACCCCTTCCTGCTCCCCTTGCTGACAGCTGCCTTGTCATCCTTCTCCTTCTTCTTCATTGCCTTCTTTATTGCTTTTGCAACTGATTGAAATGTGGATAGGGTCTGCTCAGTGCTTTTAGTACTCCCCCTCAAGGTCCTTGTTGTTGCAGTTGATCCTCGCTCCTTCAAGATATCCTTCCTCATCTCCATGGCGGCATGGATGGACGCCAGTCTCCCAGCCACGTAGGGTAGCTTCCAGTTCCTTATAATCCTCGATTTGGTGAGCCCTGTCATCTTCAGTTCATCTATTAGATCAGTTAGTTCTTCCCTCAAGGGGAAAGCCTTTTCCCCTGGAAAGACAGTATTGAGATGAGTAAATTTGATCTCCTTGATTTGCATAAGCAGCTCCTTCTTTTCATCCAGCTTGAGATACTTCTTCTTCCTCGCAAGGACCTCATAGGCTTTCTTGTACTCGGGATGGTTTACAGTGGATGGTAGCTTGCCTGGAGCTGGTGGAGGACCAGCAGGAGGTTGTTGAATAGGAAACGCGACCTCTTTACCCTCTGAATCAACTGAATCATCATCTGAAGAGGAATCCAACAGCTCATCCTTGCCTGGGGGGTCTTTTGCCAGATCCCTGAGCCGTAGGAGACCATCCCCGGCTTCTCTCTCCTGTGTATTCATCCTATCTGCTGGATTGGTGCTCATACTGTTGGTTGCTGATGTCAGAAGAAGCAGTCTCGTTGTGAAAAAGAAGCTACACTGAACACACTATAAAATCTGTTACACTTGCTTGTTTGCAACAGTTAAGGGCTTGATAAATTGACAATTGAAGAGAGCTATCAATTGATACCAAGTACAGTGTAAAAGGTTGAGTGGAAGTGCTTGGAATGGAGCAATTTCCATGGTCGGTTGCTTTGAACCCAGGAGTTTTTCTTCAGAATGAAAAGAACAGTTTATCGTGATGGATCAGCATGCTGGAGGCAGGTAAAGGTCACGACACTAGGACACAGTACATTTTTGAACGCTGAATCAAAACCCTTCTATTTTGACCAAAATCGCAAGGCARGTACCTTGATCCACGATTTTCTACAGGATTTTCTACACAGCTTTGTACTAGGATCCATCCAAAAGACCAATCTCAAGCAAGATGCTGAACAGCTGTTGACCAGCCAGCGTGCCACTACCGGGGCTAGTACATTTTCTACATAGGCCTACCTAGCTAATGATGGCATCACTAATTTAGAGATGGCATCACTAACTTAACAATGGGAACGTTAAATTAACGTTCCCATGCACGCGATTAGTTGCGCGATCATTTGTTATGATATCCGTAGTAACCATCAGCTTTGACATTCAATTGGGCTGGTAGGGGAAGTTGATCAAAATCAGAGATGAAGTTTCTTGGCCATTTTGCCCAGTCTAAGCAGAACAGTAACTACTGTAGAAGAGATGAGATACAATGAAAATAATATTCAATGAGCTTATTGAGCAGAGGGAGAGCCTTGTAATGGTACCCTTCTCATGTTCAGAGGTGCGCTGGTTGTGGAGATATCAGTCTCACCAAAGTGAAGATGGTGTTTTCGTGATAGTAATGCCGTATGAGAAAATCCACTGGAGTACCGGTAGTTTTTTCCGGTTTACGCATTCTACTGCCGATTACTCTCGCATGCTGATATTTTCAGAAAAGTAAATCAAGCTACGGTATGCGACAGAACATCACAAAAATGGCTTCGACTACTACAGCAAACCTGGCAGCTGCGCCTTCAACCAACCAGAGTGATGCCAACTCTGAGAAACTCGAGTATAATCAACGATGGTTCGGTTACTTCACAGTCATATTTTTTTCGGCAATCAACTTCGCAAGTATATCCAATGTTGATCCTCGAAACGATGCACAGTTTGGGAATACGATTTGTGTTGCGTTCGGTGTTCTTACATTTGTCATCGCAAGTCTAGTTTTGATTCAGGATCGAAGTCAGAAACTTCTGGATATTTTTCATTACACGAAGTCAAGAGATGGATACATAGAAGGCAGTGTTTTGATCTTCATGGTAGTGTGGTGGATTGTAGGTGTCGCCGTAATAACAACACCTGGAGGAATTGCCTATCAGGCCTCCAACATATACTACAGTTCTTGGGGAGCGCTTTTTTCTTGCTGCTATACACTCAACCTCTGGAGCACCGAAAAAGATATCTTGTCTGTTGCTGAGATAACTGGTGTATCCTGTACACTGAAAAGCTGGTGGATCCTGTTTCTCTCAGCTTGCGTTGTCTTTGCATGTAGGTATGTGTGGTCGAGCAAACTCACGAGACGAAGATGCAGGGCTATTTTTTGTTTTCGACTGTGTTTTTCCTGTGCGCTGTTCTGTAGTCTCAAGAAACAGGCGAACTTATGGTGTGTCTCTGCCCTATGTTTGTTTTTTCACAGCATCAACCTCCATGTACGAATAGGTACTACCTCTCATAAGGATGATGCCAACACCCCATATGCAATTGTCTTAGGGCTCGGATCAATCGCTGTATCAACCTTTTGGATAACTGTTCACTTGAATTTTTTCAACAACTGGGGCATTCATGAGGGGGGGTGGTTCGAGTTATTTAGTACATTTTCTTTAATTTTTTTGTGGATAGTTGGGCTAAGTGTTTTCACAACAGACGGTAAGTTCGGGGAAGCTTATCCGTCTAAATGGTCACGAGTCTTTTATTTTTCTTTAACATACTTTTAAATTCTTTTTCAGGAGGAATTGCTGCGAAGATGGAAGGTGACGAGTGCAAGAGTGACATAGCTACTAGACCTGTTGATATTAAAACAAATTGCACAGTCAGTTTGTTCATAGAAGACTCGGCGGGAAAAATAAGCAATCATATTGTGAATTGCGACCAGCTTGTCACAGGAGAGGAATTTCCTGGATCGAATTTATATTATGCATGTTGGTCATGCATGCTGGCATCCATCGCTATAGCGTTCAAGTGGAAAGCTTCTCAGGCGTTGAGATTTGCGCAGGCGCAAGCAGAACAGCAGCAGAGATACGATCAAGATGCAGAGGAAATGTTTGCTGATCACGAAGAACAAAACGATTCGGGACTATGACTCGGGCCAAGTAAACTCGACGTCCGAGCATAGACAAAGTTTTTTATGGCTATCGAAAGAGAAGACCAACTCGTTACAGTGCGATAAGATCGCCCACATCAGCAAGTTTAAGAATAGCGTGGCCTTAAAAGTTTTATTGTTGCTATCATAATGGTCATCGATGTCGGCCTTGAAAACAACATCAGAGACGGAATGTCCGATAAGAATAGTAGTGCCATTCATGAAACTCCATAAAAACGACATAGCGTTCCGTCTGCTCCGTACGGTTCGGAATTTCCTCTCATAATTCAGAGGAAAAAACTTAATATTTCTGTAGCATCGAAACGTGCGAAGACCTCGTTAGAGAAGAACGTCCGAAAGCACCACGGGCGCTATTTTTCATGCTGAATTTGTCCTTACCTTGAGAAATTCGAGAACGCCGGGGTCGAGTTCTTCCTTGGGGAGGATTCGTCCACCACTTTCTCCTCCCAATACCTTTCCAAGGGCTGCATCACCACTGGGGGCTGGCTTAGGGGCAGGAGCTGGCTTAGGAGCAGGGGCAGGTGCCGCTGGCGCAGGAGCTGAGGCGGCAGCCTGTAAATGGAAACAAATCGATTTTTGGTGAGCGTGATATGAGTGTAACTCGGTTTTCGCTTCGTATTCGACGCAACAAACTCACCTTAGCTTCCTCTTCCTTGACCTTCTTTTGCGCAGCCTCGTCTTCTTTGGCCTTTGCTTCAGCAGCCTGGGTGAAAAAGTGAAATCTTGGTTAGTGAAAAAGATGAATATCATCAATTGATGAACAATACATAAATTCTTTAGTGCCGTACCTTCGCCTTGTCTGCTGCAATCTTAGCCTTTTCTTCGTCAGCTCGGGCTTTTGCTTCTGCCTTCTCTTCTTCAGCGGCGGCCTTCGCCTCTGAAGTGAAGAGGGAAAACACTTTATTAGATTTGATCGACGCAATTTAAATGCTCAACTTCAGAATGCGGTGGATTAGACTTACCAGCAGCCTTGGCAGCCTTTTCTTTCTCTGCTGCTGCATTTGCTTTTGCTTCGGCTTCCTTCTCTTTCTTTGCCAATTCCTTCGCCTTTGCCTCTGCGTTGAATCAATGAAGCATACGGTCAGCGACAAAATCCAATATGACAAACATGATGTGACATCAAGGATGGACTCACCATTGGCAGCCTTTTCTGCCTTTTTCTCTGCCTCCTTCAATGCCTTTGCTTCTGCTTCGTCCTTCTTCAACTCTTCCGCTGCCTGTTTGTTACCAAAAAGGCGACAAACATATTGTGAGAGAAGTTTGATCAAAACGACGCATTCGGGAATGCCCAAGACAAACACTCCATTTCAATCTACTTGCCTTCTTCTCTGCTTCTTGTGCTGCTTCCTCCTTCTTTGCTGCTGCTTGTGCTGCTTCTTCGTCCTTCTTCACAGCAGCCTCGAGTGCCTTCTCTTCCTTAATAGCCTTCACAGCAGCCTTTTCGTCAGCCTTGACTTCAGCATCAAGAGACAAATCATATCCGGACTTCAACTCCGCCTTTCTCTGGGCGTTGATCTTCTTTTTTTCGACCTTTTTCACAGCTGCTGGGGGTGCAGAACTGGTCTTAGCAGAGACATCTTTCTTGGGGGCCTGCTTAGTCGCGGCAGGGGCTTTGACTGGTGCAGGTGAATTCGATGTTTGACCGAAAGGGTTCGCGACAATCAATCCAAGAGAAAGACCCGCAGCACCCAAGAAGCCCTTTCAAGTATTTTAATGAGGTGGAGAACATGAAAAACAATGTGTTAGATTCGTACAAAAAAAGCGATGTTTCAGTCCTAACACGGCACCGAGAGAAGTGTTCGTCGCGAGAAGTCTCTGTTACATACCGCAGCTTGCACGAGACCGCCGCCGTCAACTTCAGCTTGGAGTTGCTTCTTCTTCTTGGCTTGCTCAAATTCTTCGATCTCTTTTTGGATCTTCTCTCTGCGTTCCTTGGTACCAGAAAGAACGCTGCGACCAGCACCCAAAATGGCAAGAGGCGCCAACACAAGTGGAGCCACACCCAATGCAACTCCACTGGCCTTGGTCGAGGCGGAGGCGGACTTAGGAGCGGGTTTCGTTACTGGTAGTGGTGGTGGTGGAGGAGTTTTGACTGGTTGAGGCTTCACCTTCTTGGCCTTAGCTTTTGGAGCAGGAGCAGGAGCAGGCACGGGGGTAGGCTCAGGGACAGGTTCGGGTGCTTTCTTAGAGGCTCGCTTTTTTGACTTCGGGGCAGGGGCGGGTTCCGGAGCAGGCACGGGAGCTGGAACAGGCGCTGGTGCCTCTTTCTTTCCTCCCTTTTTCTTCGGGGCCTCTTCAATACCGAGGTCCAAATCGTATTCGACCTTGCGAAGAACAGTGCGAGGGGTTGTGAATTGTCGCTGGAAAGGAGCAAAACCAGTTGCCCCAGGAGCCACTGCGGCAAGAACTACAATGCTGGAAAATTTCATAGTTTCACAGGTGTGGAAATAGTCGATACAAATAGATGCTTTATAATTTGTTTGGCCAGGAGGGGAGAACGCTTTCCTGAAGTAAACAAGTTTGCTAGGATCGGGACCTATCCGTTTGATGATGATGATGATGTGTTAGATCATGTTGGTGACGATCGGTTCGAAGGACGTACTAGTACCGGTACGAACGAGAACGAAAAAAACCAATATTAGCACTTTTTGGGGAAAATGTACGTAGTTCTCGTACAACTTTGATTTTCGGATCCGGACAACCCATCCGGCAATAGAACAATATGATTGGTGAAAACCCATCGGGGGTGCGCTAAAACAGACTCATTGTGTATTTTACATACGAGAAGGTACGTACGAACAGGTATGTTTGGAAGTCCCTATGGATTGTGTTTTGTATCTCGCGATCTTTATCAATCAATCTTCAAGTCCTTGAAACCCTAACACTAATGGATTCATCCTATCCTTCTATTGAAAATAATGCTGTACATGCGTATCCAAGTACTACTGTACTTCGGAGTACAATATAGTACGTACGTACTTGGCACTGGAACTGTATATTCTTGACGACGTACCCGTACACACTTGTTCACGTGCGGATTTTATTATTTGATATTTGGCGTTTTCTTACAGTTAGGGATAATACTAATATTCTGTAGGAATCAAGCAATCTGATTGGCAGATTAGAAAGATAAAAATTTACAGTCCCTTGAAATTCAATTTCCTCATAGATTGGATCATTCCCAATAACATTGAAATATGTCTTTTTGACCAGCCAGCTCAATTTATGTATTTCAAATACTCAGATCTTGGTTGTCGTCGGCCCACGATAACCAAGATCTGTGTATTTGAGATAAATATATATCGTATAGCGTGGGCCAAGCATTTCCGGCCGAAATTATCGTACATTTTTGAATACAGATATACGTACATGAATATTGATCAATATTCAACGTATGCCGTTCTCCCCCACGCCATTAGAAAGCTCTTTGAATTCTCTTTTCAACCATGTGCTTATCATTGTTAAGCGTCCGTTGGGGACCAAATTATAGCTGTTAGAGTGAGTTGTACCCTATTCAACCCTCTACGTGTATTTTGTACTGTGCGGGGATTTTCTGCCATCTTTTTACCGTGTAATGACTCATGGGATTAAAATTTTCACTTGTACTAGGGCTACATCATGCACGTGCGAGCGAAACTATTTTGCACGTGCCTGCATGTGCAAGCAAGACTGGAGTAAGGTTGGGGGAGGCATGACCATACAGCATCACACAACAAACAACATGCATCAAGAATTAACAATTGAAGGATATTGAATATGATATTGAAGAGGAAGATGATGATGATGCTTGAATTCCTACTGAAGATGATGAGGTTGTAAAAAGTGACCTCACTGTACCAACTGTACCAACTATAGATAGCACTGAGTTGAGCAATAAGTTAAGCTAAGTTGGTGAAAGTGGCTGGGCCATTTGAAGCAGTGTGACAAACAAAATATTAATTTTAAACATGGATAATTCTAATTGGTGGTGGTTGTTGCCAATCCAATCAGTCATTCAGTTGCTCATTTGGTTACTCATGCAGTTGCTCATGTAGTTACTCATGTGATTACTTGTGCAGTTGTTTGTGCAGTTGCTTGTGCAGTTGCTTGTGTGGCTGCTTGTGTGGTTGCTCATGCAGCTGCTCATGCAGCTGCTCATGTGGTTGCTCATGCAGTTGCTCATTCGGTTGCTCATGTGGTTGCTCATGCAGTTGCTCATGCGGTTGCTCATGCAGTTGCTCATGCAGTTGCTCATGCGGTTGCTCATGCAGTTGCTGATACAGTTGCTACCTGATCCGGTGGTTGCTTTGCTCTTTTTGTTGCTGATGCAGTTGCTTTGTTGGTTCAGCATTAGGTTGCTGGTTCTCACCATCCACCATCTCCACCTCCTTGTATTCTGCAGAATCAAAGAAGAAGCCTTGATCCATATAAAAAGGATGTCCCCACTCATCAAAGGAAAATTCTTTTGTACACTGAGTGTATGGGGTGAAGTTGTTTTCCCTCTTCATGACTCTCCAATATATCTCAAAAAACCACTCATGTTTAATGCCAACACTCATGCTTGGAGGCAACAGTGGATATGCAAATCAAGCCAATTCAATGGCCTTTGCAAGATCCTTTATTTTCAAGCATGTCTTCTTTGAACAACCACTGCAGGTCTCATTCAGCTACATGTTGTATGGAGTAGGTTTGCTGTTCCATTCCCAATCCTCCACCCACATCCAATCTTGATTCAATATGAATTAGAGTTGTGGCAAGGGATCATCCATGATTTCTGGTGGAGAGGGCTCAGGAGCTTTTGGAAGAGATGCAGAGGTATGCATAACTATTTGGATCTTCCACCCAACCCCTGGATCCATGCATTGTTGCTTTATAGCCTCAAGCTCCTTCTGGGTCTTCATTGCTGGATGGGCTGTTCCTTCATTGACTCTGCTGCTTCCCTCACTGTTGTTGCTTGGTGCCATTTTGTCTCCATGTTGCCCTCTACGATTGTGACCTTGCGCTTGGGCATCCAGTACTTGTAAGCACAGGCCTTGGGTCCTTTGTAAACAAGCATCTGGCCTTGGTACCTTGCCTTCTTTGCTTTTGCTCTCCTTTTGTTTGATTTTACCCTCTGCTTTGGATGGAGACAACCAAACGAGAGCTCTCCCCTTGGTCCAGGGGAACTGAGTCAGGTAAGCTGTTGCTGGGGTAGTGTTGGTATACATCATTATGGAGATCATTGACAAGAAAATCAGGTGTTTTTATGAGTACTTGGTCAGCGTGCTTGTCCTGCTGCTTGTTTTTTCATTGTCCTCCATTTTTAGCTGGGGTCTCCTCTGTCACAGGGTGTATTGTTCTTGATTGATTTGAGGAGAAGGAAATGGGATCGGTGCATTGTGTTAAATCACGGAGGAATGCTTCCATCATAGTTACTTCTGATGAACCAGAAAGAGAACACATGTGTCAAGGAGGTGTCTTGCCAAATTGTGAGTCAACACAAGTAGTGGCCTAATTTTATGAGCTAAAATAGCAGTTGAGGTGCAAAATGTCTGTTGTGGGACTAAAATGTGTTGGGTCTAACTGGTCATTACGCTGTAAAAAGATGGCCCAAAATCAACACACAGTACTACAATTGAACCATATAACTGTTCCAATCTTGAACAGACTGTTAGGCCCTAAACTTTGTTTCCAACAGGCCTTCAACAGAGACAAGCTCATCATTGTGTTCTTAATACAGAAAGGACTGTGGTCATGTGAGGGGTTACAGTGGGTTATTGATTATTGAGTGATATACAGGGCTAGATATCTGAATTCAAAATGTACGGCTATTGCATCTGGAAACTTGTGGCACAAGCTATACAATGGGTGTTGAGGTTGGGGGTTTGAATCATTTCTTGATTGCGCCTTCCAAAAGACTCCTTGGAAAGAACAGCTACTAGGAGCATTCTTGTGTCTGCAGTTCTGGTCCTGGTCATCATAGTGCTTCTTTCAGTTCAAAATTGCTTCCTTTATCAGCATCCTTCTCTCCAGTCAATAGAAGAGATGGTTTGGGTCTTCATAGCACCTGGAAACTTGTTTTTATTTGACTAGGACAAAATTTTTAGTTGTTTCTAGTTTAGAAATTCTTGTTGGCATGCAATATATAAATATATATTACAGGAGGAAAGTGTGAAAAGAAATTGCTGAAATGTTTGGTGTTTTGCGATGCCCTGGTAAAATGAATAAGGACCTTTTGCACTACTATTCAAATATCTCAATAGGGTAGACAGCCATTAGATGCTTGTGTTTTCTAAACCTATTACTCCTGCATCTTTCAACTGATCAATTGAAGAACAAAAATTTTCATTTGGGAAGGGGGGGAGAATTCTGTAGAGGGATCTGAGTGCTGTAAGATCTTTGATTTAGGTCAAATCAATGTAGTTTTGACAGGCAGGCCAAAAAAACAAATTAAAAATTCAAGGTACTAATAGAAATCACACAAAAGTAGTATTGGTCCTCCTGGTCCTTGAGGAGAGGTAGTACCAGAATCATGACTTGTGGTCGTAGTTCATTCTCTTTTGGAGGGATTCCCAAAAAAAAAACAGAAAACAAATTTAATTTTGAAGAACCAATGGGGGAACACTCCTTTTGATGCTCTCTCTTGCTGGGTAGCAGATAATCCAATGTAAAATTACACCCCAAACAATACAAAATTAGGGCACCAGCTGGTGGAACTTTGGTAAACTGCTTGTCATTCTAACATCCTATCAGTTTCCAATACTGTTGAGTTCTTAACAATTACACTAACTTGGTGAGCACTCAATCCAGTGATAGTTGTTCTTTGATACTAACTCTCTTGCTTTTGTTTATACAAACAAGCAGAATTTGGCCATATTGGATATTGATGGACCAGTGAATCACACTGGGCCCACAACTGTGTAACAGTATCAACACGGGGGGCTCCTATTCCTAACACCATAAGCAAGCTGTTTTCCAGATGAGAGTCAATGTCCTCAGACTATTCCAGAGCAGCTCTAATTCTCTCACCAAAATGGTTTTTCTATCAATTGAAGAAAGGTTTTGTGCCTATGCTCAATTGTTGGTATCACCCATTCACATTTTCTTTTGCTTCCTTAGGGGCCATCATGTTGGTGGTTGTGATTAGGAAATTGCTGTTGTTGCTGTTACTGCTGGTGTTATTCTGATCATTGTTGTTGTCATTTGCAGGGCTGTGGTTGTGGTTGTTGCTATGTCATTTTGCTTGGAGCTGCTGTTAGAACAATCATCCTTTGTGTCATTGCCACCAATGTGCCTAGTAGGTATGCATTTAAGATTGCCATCAATCTCTCTGGTGTGACTGCAACTAGTAGTGGTGTTGCTCTTCTGGTTGTGTTTATGGGGTTGTTATTTTTCCTGTTTATTTCTTTTTTATCCTTGGGTTCTTGTTGTTGTCATTGCTGCAACAGCCTATGTCATCTTGCTCCCGCAACACCAGCTGTTTGCCCCTCCTAGTAGTAGTACTGCTACCACTACTACTAGTAGCTGAGCAGGAGGGAGTTGTTGTTAGTACTACCTACTAGTATTAGTACTAGAACTAGAACTAGTACTAGCAAATAGTACTACTAGTAGCATTACCTATCCCACTAAGTGACCAGTGCAGGGGCCATCTTTTTGTACTGTTCCACTTTTATCTTGGTGAAGAGTTGTCTTTTTTGTCCCCTTGGACTGGTTACATACCATTGGGTATGCAACTGTGTTTCAGTCCGAGGAGGAACAATGAGGAGTTTTTGGTTTTAGTAGAATCCCTTTTTCCATGTACCACAGGGCCTGGGAGGTTCCAACTATGCATTACGATGCGTAAAATAACAATTTAAATTACTTTATTTGAGGCATTGGGAACCTTAATTTAACATTCTGGATGTCAGCAGCGTAGGCTGTCTAGAAATGAGTACTGTGTTTTTCCTTTCAATTTAACATCCTTTATGCTTTGCTTAACAGTCTGAATATTAGCAGGAAAGAACATCCTTGCAGGCCTTTGCCATAGCAGGTTAAACATTCTGTACATTAAATTAACATTTGGAATGTTAAATTAACATTCCCAATCCTCAATTAACGTTATTTCAATTGTTATTTTACACATAGTAGTACTACAGATATCATAACAAGTGATCACGCAACTAATTTGTGCGTATGGGAACATTAATTTAACCTTCCCATTGTTAACTTAATGATGCGATCTTTAAATTAATGATGCCATTGTTAGCTACACAGGCCTACATAAACAAGAGCTGTGTAGAAATGTCCATAGAAAATTGTGGATCAAGGTAGTTGACTGCTTTTTTTGTCAAAATGGAATGGTTTTTATCGCGCATTCAAAATCCTTCTGAGGCCTAGTGTGGTTGACCTAAAAACTTCCCTCCGGCACGCTGCTGCATGCTAATCTAAACTGTTCTTTCAATTCAATCAAAAAACTTGACATGGAGGCAACTGACCATGGGAAAAGCTTTTTGAAGCACTTGCACTTGACCTCAGACACTGTACTTGGTATCACCGGATAGCTCTCTTTATTTGTCAATTTCACAAGCCTTGAACTGTAGCAAACAAGCAACTGTAACATATTTTATTGAGTGTTCAGTATAGCTTCTTTTTTTTTACAACAACTTGCTTGCTTCCGATGTCAGCAATCAGCCCCTTCCCCTTCTTATACAATGAGCTCACAAGAGAGAGAATCCAGGGATGGTCTGATGAAGCTGCACAAGCTGGCAAAAGACCCTCTAAGCAAGGATAAGCTGTTGGATTCCTCTTCAGATGACAATTCAGTTGATTCAGAGGGAAACAATAAAGAAGTTCTCATTCCTCTTCAAGCCGCTGGTCCTCTACCAGCTCCTGGGGAATCACCATCCACTGTAAACCATCCTGAGTACAAGAAAGCCTACAAGGTCCTTGCAAGGAAGAAGAAGTATCCCAAGCTGGATGATAAGGAGGAGCTGCTTATGCAAATCAAGGGGATCAAATACCATCATCTCCATTCTGTCTTTCCAGGGACAAAGGCTTTCCCCTTAAGGCAAGAACTAACTGATCTAATCATAAACTGAAGACAACAGGCCTCATCAAATCAAGGATTACAAGGAACTGGAAGCTACACTATGTGGCAGCAAAGCTGGCATCCATCCATGCTGCAATGGAGATGAGGAAGGACATCTTGAAGGAGTGAGGATCAAAGGCCCTAATGGGGAGTAGAAGCACTGAGAAAAGGCTAGCTGAGTTCCAGTCAGTGGTGAAAGCAGTAAAGAAGGCAATGAAGAAGAAGGAGGCTAATGACAACCCAGCTGTCAACAAGGGGAACAGGAAGGGATACATTTATTGGCAGACTAATGGCCAAAAGATCCGTGTTGTGTAGTAAGTAACAATGTATCTCCTACTACGGATACAGAAAAGCTAGATGATGCGAGGGTCATGAACAAGGCTTGTCACAAGGAGTATCTGGGATTAAAGAAGGACTATGAAAGGGGAAAGACCAACATAAACACCAGACATGCCCAGGATGATGATGTATGGTGTGCATTCTACTGTTGCAAGTTCACTTGTAAAAAAATCTTAATATTATATTATATTAAAACTTGTGAGCTAGAAGAGGCACTATCGTACAGCGTGGGCCAAGCAAAAAAAGACAGTTTAAACCGTACATTAGCAATTCAAGATATACGTAAACGAATATCAGTCAATATTCGTTGTACGCCGTACTCCCCGACGCCATTAGAAAGCTCTTTGAATTATCTTTTTAACCATGTGCTTATCATACTTAAGCGTCTGTTGGGGAAAAAGTTATTGCCCAAACTGTCAGTTCAAGACTAAAACAGTTATATGGTTAAATTATATGTGTGCGTGGATTAGCGGCCATCTAATTACCGTGTTAAGACTGCTTCGACTCAACGCATTTGAGTCCCACAAGGGACACATTAAAAATTTGCATGTGTTCGAAGCCAAAATTGTTGGTTGAGCACGTGCGTGCGAAACTATTTGGTGGCATGAATGTGGGATTCAAAAATTCATCACGTGCCCGCTGTACACTGCAGTACTACAAGCCAATTTTTAATCCCACAAGTCGTTACACGGTAATTAGATGGCCACGAATCCAAGGTTTAAACCGTACATTGGCTGGCCAAGCCTATACAATATGGCCAGAACCATAGCTTTTGGTGGAAAGAATGCTTCTAGCTGCTCTGAGGGGCGTCACTTCCCTCCAAGGAGTTTTAGTGGAAGTGCGTCCATGCAAGTTCACTTGTAACTTGGATCCAAATGGAGGGAACTGTCCCAAGTGCAGCAAGTCTCCTGGGGCTAATCACTTAGAATTGGATCAGCGGACAGGATTGCTGATTGCTTGTCAATGTCCTTTGTGCAACAGTGGATGCAATGTTTGCTTTGCTTCATCTAAGCACCATAAGGTTGAAACTGATATCTTGAGGGAGAAACTGGTTGATCCAAATAAAGAGTCAAGCTGGGAGAAGGATCCAATAGAGACTATCAATGAAATCTGTACTCACCTTGTGTTGGAGGGGACATTTCAAGCAGCAATGGAGGGGTGTCAGTCCTTTGCTGAGGCCAGGAAAAATGCTGGGGCTCATGCAGCCAATGACTTTGCTCATGATATTCATCTTCAATTGAATTTGGCTCTTAGGAATGCAGTTCAAAAAGTGTTTGGAAACAACACTGATAAAACAGTCAATCATGGGCTGAGTATTCATCAACTTAGAAATAGTATCTGTCCTCCTAGACTTGCAGCTCAGCCGAAGGCCCAGCAGAGGAAGTCTTTGCCTCTTCAGTGGCAGCCAAGGCAGCTGGCACAGGAGCCGCAGAGGCCTTTGCCTCAGCAACCACGGCAGTCTTTGCCTCAGCAGCAGGTTCCTTGCCAGCACCAACAGCAGCAGCAGCAGCAGCACCAACAGCAGCAACAGTATGAGCCTTGTACAAGTAGTGCTGCTGGTAGGAGCCATTGCCAGTACAGAAATAATCTCCATGGAGCCAAGTCTTCTTCTAGATTGCCAGGGAAGCATGGATCTAGTCTTGCTGCTAGACTTGCTGCATACAAAGCTTCGGTTGAGGGGATGAGCCCTTGTCCTATTGACCTTGGTGATTTGAGTAGTGCAGATGAAGAAGAGCAGTATTTTGTGCTAGACACTGCTCAAAGCACTGGTGTTGCTAATCTCCCTCACTGCATKCCTTTCAGTGATCTCAAGCCCCCTGCTTGGCCTGCTGCCTCAGCTGCTGGTTCCTCTTCCTTTGTTACCAAGGTTTGCCAAGTATCTACAAGGAGATACTGTTCTAATGAGAGCAGTCCTGATACTGAAGATGCCCTTGATATGATTATGAAACAGTTGAATCCAGGTTCCACTGATACACCAGCTTGTGGGACAAGGAATACTGTTGAAGATATGAGGGAAATCTATCATGGAGATGCTGAAGTGGTTGTGGATAACATGATGTGGATTCAAAAGAAAGAGCCTGGACTCAAGCCAGCCAGGAAGTGTCACCCTGTAGTAGGAGTAGCAGCAGGAGGAGCAGCAGGAGGAGGAGGAGGAGGAGCAGCAGCAGCAGCAGCAGCAGCAGCAGCAGCAGCAGCGTGAAAGCCTCCCCCAGCTGCAGCAATGCAAAGAAAGCCTCCCCCAGCTGCACCAAAATGTGTAGCAAGAGAAGTTGTAAAGCTTCCAGTAGCAAAGGAAGCAGTAGTGTCTAAGGGTAGACCAAAGAAGAGATGCAAGAAGCTTTCTGTGGATGAGAAGCTGATGTTGAGTGATGTTTCCAGTAGTGAGAACAGTATTGATTAGATTGTAAAGTGACTTGCTGTAGATTCCACACACACTCCACCATAAAGAGGAACTGGAGGATGTGGATTCTAAGTGTGCCCACTGAGTATCTAGAACTGTAGGCCCAGGATGAGTCGCTTGGTCAGCAAGCTAGCTCTTGGGGTACTGCTCAAGCCTATTGCATCTACTCTTGGTAGCTATGTTTCTTACTAAAGATTACTATACAAATAGTACTGCTATAGACAGATGAAGGACCACGATCCATTCCTCTTGAGTATGTCTCAACTGTTATTCAATCAATCTAGTCAATCCATCATCTGCATCAATTGAGTACCAAAAGAAGCTGCTGAAGGGACTGGATCCCAAGCCTCTCCAGTAGTAATCAATTTTGATAGGCCCAGAAGGAGTCAACTTGCCAGCAAGCCACGCTCCAGGAGGTTGCTCCAGTCCATTACAGCTACTCCCTGAATCCGTCCCAGTTGCTGGAGACCAACACGGTGCTTTTGTTGTTGTTGCTAATCATCATCATCTCCAGGCTGATAGAAGCCATCCAAAGTATATCCACAATGAGCAAAGGTATTGTCAACACCTCTATTGGATCTTCCATCCTCCCTAGTAGTATAGATTGCTTGCTCAAGATCATTTATGTTCCATTCCCTCAACGCGCTCTTAGACACCGCACTGATCAGATCAAGGATCTTGTATTTGATTGGTCCCTACTTGGGTTGGTACAGAGGGCTGGGAATAGCATGAAAGAGGGTTGGTCTTGGTGCTGGTCTGTATCTAACCACCAAACMAACTGTAGTGGTTAGATGAGAGCCAATATTGTCCCAGAGGAAGTGTCTCTCTGCATCAGTGTCCAAACCAGCAACTGGATGGGCCTCAATGTCCTTGGAGATAGTATCAATGAAATCAGCAAAGACATGAGATGTGGTCCCTGCTTGCTGAATCACATTGACCCATCACCTTGGATTTTCAACACTCCCTCTAGTGGCTGGGGGAAATCTTGGATCCCCTGGCTCCACAGTGAGCAAGATGGTGAGCTTCTGGCCTCTTGCACAGTGTCGCAGCTTCCTAAAGCAGAAGCATGATAGAGAATAGCTGCACTTGCAGTTGGTTCTTTGGATCTCCATACCAAACCCATCCACATCAATGAACTTCCTTCTTGGAATACAAACTATCCCAACTGGAGGAGGCTCATTCCAAAAGATCTGGGTCCTGAACAAGTTCTCAGGAGTGAAGGCTTTGTAGGCTTCCATAGCTTCAACCTTTCTGGTCTTCCCAATTGCCTTGAGTCTCTTCTGAATCTGTGAACAAGTGTAGACCCCCCTCATCTGTTGTAAACATAGGCAGCAAGATTGTCAAGGCTTGAATCTGGATACATCCATAGATAGAACTCAAGATCAAAGAGCTCCCAGCCAACCAAGGTTTCAGATTCTTTGTTGCCTGCTGTCTTTTGGTATGTATGCAGTCTTTTCCTCCACCTTCTGATCAAGGCTTCACTAGCCCAAATAGGAGGAAGCCAAGCCTCCTTCCTTGCCAGTTCTGCCAGTCTAACATGCCCATCATACCCTTCAGACCCCCCTACAGAAGGGTGAGGCCTCTCAGCTCTTTGCTGTTATGTTAGTCTAGTTAGGCCATGGTCTGCTAGGAGCTTGGTAACTTTAGTATCTGCTGGATCGTTGCTCATGCTAATTGCTGATTGCTATTGACTCATAAAAAAAGAGAAGCTACACTGAAAACTCAATAAAATCTGTTAAACTTGCTTGTTTGCTACAGTTCAAGGGTTGTTAAACCGAGAATGGAAGAGAGCTATCAATTGATACCAAGTACAGCAAGAAAGAGTGAGTGGAAGTCCTTGAAATAGACTAATTCCCATGGTCGGTTGCTTTGAACCAAGTTTTTCCAATAGAATGAAAAGAACAGTTTAGTGTGCTGGATCAGCGTGCTGGAGGCAGGTTTAGGTCAAGACACTAGGCCTCATTAGGATTTTGAACGCACAATAAAAACCCTTCTATTTTGACCAAAATCTACAGTCAACTTCTTACCTTGATCCACAATTTTCTACAGCAATTTCTACACAGCTTTGTACTTCAGTCCTCCCAAAACTGATCCTGGTTCTCGCTGAGCAGCTGGGGAAGCAGCTGCTGGGCCTGCTGGCGTGCCAATACTGGGGGTAGTACAAAACCTATGTAGGCCTACATAACTACTGATGGCATCATCAATTTAAAGATCGCATCATTAACTTAACACTTCACAGTTAAATTAACGTTCCCATGCGTGTGATTAGTTGCGCAATCACTTGTTACTACGCGTTTCATCACAATTGAATACAGTCACAAAAAAGAGCAAAAAGTTATAATTTCAAGTTCTAAACTTCGATTTGAAGTTATKAACTTTTGCTCGTACATCATGTACCAGGTTCTACTGAGCTAGTTTTTTAATATGACTGAATGACCGAATCAGGATTCCCCTCAAAACAAAAAAAATGGTTCAGGGCAATTGGTTGCGGCCGCCGCCGTTGTTTTTTTTTAAGGACGGCAGCGGCCAAAAAGCTTACTATGGTGCAAAAACTAGGTTATTGCTAGGATGACTTGTATAATGACTGAATGTTTAAGTTAAAAATGAATAATCTATTTTTGGTCAAGGTACTACTTTATTTGCAAAAAATGATACTAGGGTTTGTACAAATCCACACTAAAAACAAGTTTCTTTTTGTTTCCTTGATAAGTCCAGGGCTGTACAAATTCTTCAAAGTTACTGGCTACTGCGCACTAAAGTTAGTGAAGTGCAGTGCAGAGCACCGTATCCAATTCAAAATGGTTTGAGGTGATTCAGTCATGAATCAATCATGAATGCCATCCAAAAACTATCTCAGTAGAACCTAGTAGACTTTCGACATGAAGTTCTTAACTTCAAATCGAAGTTTAGAGCTTGAAATTATTAGTTTTTGCTCTATTTTGCAACTGTGTTCAATTGTTACGAAACGCGTAGTATGATATCCGTAGTATTGAATTACTTCGTACTGTAACTGGTATCTGTAATCTGTACCGGTACATGAATACCGTGCCGTACGTATGTACTGTTTGAAATGTGGACACCAATTTTCGATGACTGCAATCCTGATCTTAATTATTAGAAGTAATTTTTTATTCCTTACAGTACTTATTTGGGTTCGAATTAAGACTATTGATTTCTAACAGGTTATGAGTACATAAAACGCGCCAGTTTTTTGCTAACTTTGCTTGCTTGTTAACTCAGCAGAAAGCACCAACCAGAATTAGAGAATCCATCAGTCCGAAAGGGTTTTCCCTCCTCTTTCGATACATGTCCATATTGTATATGTTTCCTGTCAGAGAACCTTTTCGGGCTTGTTGATTTCTGAGCGCACAAAAAATAAAAAATATTTTCATTAAATCAACCTCAACAAGGCAAGCTGTCACTCCTCCAGATCTTCATCAATACCCAACCAATCGTGCTCACAAGACAAGCGTTTTAATCCTTACAATAAGGGGAAGTGGATCGTGAAGTATCGTTGCGATTGACCAAGTGATTTAGAAGCAACAGTACATCCAAGCTACAGCAAAAAATCATTGTGAAAACAGCAATGACGAACTCCACAGTGTAACAAAAAAGAAACCATCTTCCCCTCCATAACAGAGACAACCAGTGTCCGGAACCTCCTTAATACATCAAAGGAGACTTGATCCGGAAGTATCGTTGCAATCGACCGGGTATTTTGAAAAAAAAAGCAGTTTTTGCTGTATTTTGGGTGTATTTTGGCTCTGAAATGAGCAATAACAGCAACAAGAAGATGAAAACAAGCATGCCAGGCCCCCCCAGAGCTAGCGCTGTACTCCCAGTAGCGATCTGGTCCATTACCAGGGGATGTGTGGAAACGCGTGCTGAATCAGGAGCAGTAAGACAAGCTATTGGAAATGTGGGTTAAGGTGAAAAATGATCCCATCCCTCCATCAGCTTCTTGGACTGATTCTGATGAGGCTCTGTTACAGAGACTGAAAGATGATGAGATAATAATCAGAGAAACTGCCTATGGAAGAGAGAGGGAGAGATTGAAGAACCAAGCACTATCTTTTCTTGCAAGTTTGACTGAAGAAGAGAGAGTTGCTTCMAATATCTCTGTTGAGGTACTGGAGGGAGTGAAAGGCTTAGTTGATACTGATCCTGTAGTTGGTGAAGTTGCTGAAGTGTAAGTGTAAGTGTAATTTATGTTAAGAGAGATCTGTTCTTGGAATCGATTTTGATTTTATTCCATGCAAATAAGCAGTGTCCGGATTTCGATTTCGTTTCGCCGACGTGAATTCTGAGAGGAAAAAAGCTCGGAGCTCGGAAGAAGCTCGGAGCTACGAAATAAGAGTGAAGCATTTTATCGATTCCGATTTCGATTCTATTCCATGTTAATAACTATTCTCCGGAAATCGATTTCGTTTCACCGATTCGATTTCTCAAAAAGTGAGCCAAAAAAAAACTTTCTTTTTGGTTCCAGGTGGAATTAAGTGACAGCTTTATGTTCCGGGTGTAAAATAAGACTATTGTTCCACACGTAGAGTCCTGTAGAATCCCTACCGTTAAAAAAGCTGTCACGTCGTAATTCGGACCCGCTCGGGTACAACAAAGACCGTTACGAGAAGAGTCAGGACGGCGCGTTTTTAAAAATATTTTCTGTAAAAAATTTCTGTGCTTCTGCAAACCGTACCAATAGTTCGTTCTCTCACAGTACCGATAGCATCCAATCTTACCGCAAACGAACGGACTAGAACGCAGCTTAGTCTCACATCCATCTGGAGGAAAGCAACAACGAACGCACTAACAACAACCTGAAAAAAACCCTGGTGCTACAATGGAGATTTCTGGAGAATCGATCTTTCACAAAGGCAGCAGCCGAAGCATTCATTTGGCAGATGATGACTATGGCGAAGGGCAAAATAATTCCTTCAACAGACGTACTAATGACGAGAACGTTGATCCAAGTTCATTTCCTTTAACTTCTGAATCACCACTTCGTATGAGAACGAAACTGAAAGATCGGCGCTCGTTGATGAAGAAACAAGCCAGCAGTCGACGACGTCGTCGATCATCTGCAAGATTTTTGAGGATAACTCCCGATGACGAGGACAATACCAACGAAATGAAACGAGGACAATACGATGCTTCGAGTTTCACCAGCCTTGGAGAAGTTTATCGCAACGCTATCAGGATGAACGCGGAGAATCGGATCAACGCTTCGAACTCCTGGAACTTGAACCTGATTGATCATTTAGATCGGTTTATAGCACCTGAATTGCGATCAGACATCGGTGGCGAGAGTGTTGGTCGTCGTAGTCAAGTCATGAACCCTGGTAGTGCCAATGACACTGTAAAGACTACCACTAATCCATTAGGCTCGACTATTGATTCAACTATGATCTCTGGAGTCAACTTTACGAAGGCCAGTTGTACACTGGATGCATCTGTCAAGATTTATTCGTATCGTGTCGATGATGTCCATTTGACGTCCTATAAAGTTTTGGCCAACCTCAACCGAACAGATACTGGTACTCAATCTAATAACAAAAGTAAGAATGTTTCAGTCTCAGATACAGTCTACAACGATCCTAATGTGGGTAATGACGATGGTGAATTGAGCTCAAGATCTAAAATGCCACATAGGAAAACCAACGCAGCTGAAACCTTGGAGCAGAACGTCGGTGAGTATTCACTTTCGGTGAACTTATTTTTGGCATTATTACTTTGTTCTCCCATTCAACTAAACGTCGCATAACTTCCTAATATTTGGAATGTACTTGACAGCAAACATCAACATTCACAAACTCGATGCTGCCTTTGACATTGATCCCTTGTTCCACAAAATGTCGAAAACTTTTGACGAGGGTGGAGCAAAAGGTCTTTTGCTCGCCAACCTTGGTGTAAGCAATTCTGGGTGCAAAATTGTTTTCGATTCGACCCTGGACACGGAAGAAACTCCTGCTCCTTTGATCTCGAAGGAATGTTTGACTGATCAAGACCAAGACCCAGGAATCCAAGATGAAATATTGGCTCCGAAACCCACAGTTGACGTATCTGGTCTGGTTGGAAAATTAGAAAACCTCCTGTCTAGTGCCTATGGAAGTTACAGTAACATGGAAAATATACCTCTAGTCCCTCAGCTCGCGTCTCTACGCAATCAATATGCTGAGCTTCGAGAAGGTGGATTCATTGAGACCGGAGTAGTATTCGTACGTATGATTACACGAAAATTGATGAAAGAGATGATTCAACCAATCTCTTACTATATATATATCTAACACTTTGGATCATCTTTGAACCTAATCAATCAGTCTGATCGATACGCTAGCAGTACGGAGGAAGAAGCTGAAGCTGACAAATCGATTCATCTCGAGGCAATTGAACGAAGTCAAGCCTCCCAAGCAGATCTGGGTAGATCTCGTATTTCTCGAGAAAGTACAGAGACATATGGTGCTGTCGAAGATAACGATCATTACACCAATAGTTTCGGATATGGTTGCGATGACGATAATTTATTTGAAGACTTACACGACGATGATCATCGATACTCCTCTTCAAGTTTTCAGGGTGCTCGGGCATCCACCGGTGATGTTGCCGCGAACGAAGGCAGCAAATTGTCACGACCGACTTTCTCACAAGCAAGTCTACTACTGGATGCAATCGCGTCAGGAGATATTTCGACGACACAACCTGGCAATCACTACGAGTTTTTCAACACACAGGCATTGGAGAGTCTATCGACGGGAAATTGGTGGGCTGGAGCAGGTCATTGGAAAAAGATTCCTTCAAAGAGAAGGTACAAGAGTAGCCCTGGAATTATCGGTGGGAATAGTAGCAACAGTAGTGGTGGCATAGAAAAAAATGCAAGATTAGACTTAAAAAAAAGGAGAGGACGCAATACTAAGACAAAATCACTTTTGTCGCCGGGAAGCAAGATGTTGGTGTCGATCTCGGAATCAACCAAATCTCTTGAGGACTTACTTGAAAGATCGAAATGCAAGCATTTGAAGAATACTACCAATTCGTTTCAACTCACGAAGGCAATGCAAACAAAGTATGGCAAAGCCGATAATCTATTACCAGTTGATGCTGGCTTAGGAATCAAAGAACTTGGGACCTTATTCTTGCGACCGAAGATCGGTCTTACCGATATGGTGAAGGCGAAACAGGAAGTAGAAGATACGATGGAAGCGGTTAGTCGGACCAGGGCTGTTGGATTTGGTGGGACAGAGACCTGGGGAGTAGACGATGACAGTCTATATGGAGCTAGTGATGATGGAGTTGGATTCGATGTAGTGGACACTGATACCGGGAAAGATGAGGTACATGACAAGAACGAGTTTGTCATACCCGATTTAGAAGACATTCGAAAGGTCAACAGAATCAAAATTGGATATGCTACAATGGCTCGAAAGGTTGATGTGAAGCGTCTGAAAAAAGATTTATGGACGGAATTGGAGCAAACATTCGTGTCAAAGACACAGGATGATATAGAAAGAAACAAAAATTCTGGTGATCTCTCGATTAAAAAAACTGCTTCCGATGAAAAGTTTCGTGGTTCTAATTCGTATGATGAATTTGATGATGATATCCGGTCAAATGCTAAAATTCAGCCTACAAACATTGCACAGTCACTTTCATTTCAAGATACGGTGCGGGACATGCAAGCAAATCAATCCCAGCCTGACGTCACCCTGCCGTTCTACTTTATCTGTATTCTGCATTTGTGCAACGAAAAGGGGTTATCACTGGAGTCGTCTGGGTTGGAAGATTTTGTTATTCATAGTGCTTAATCGGTTTCCAATGTTGAGCACCAACCATAACATTTTATCGACCAGTTCTTTCCCTTGGAACGAATCGAAGAGGCTGTATTCTATGGATAGTTAACATAATATTGTGAAGTATTTGTTTTCCACAACCATAGGAAAATGAAAACACGTATGGAATTTTTCCAAACATTTATGGATATTGTTAGCTTGAACGTCACCTCTTGATTTGGTGGCTAGGATCTGTTCCAGATTGTTTGGGATATACTGGCTAGCTTCTATTATTGACAAATGGATGAGACAAGAGAGAGAGAGAGAGAGAGATTCTATACAGAGGCTGACACAAGTACTCCAGGTGATACAAGTTGTACTGATACTACGGATATCATAACAAATGATCGCGACACTAAGAAA
This sequence comes from Pseudo-nitzschia multistriata, assembly GCA_900660405.1. Classification (NCBI taxonomy): domain Eukaryota; phylum Bacillariophyta; class Bacillariophyceae; order Bacillariales; family Bacillariaceae; genus Pseudo-nitzschia; species Pseudo-nitzschia multistriata. The sequence continues at coordinate 75,080 of CAACVS010000620.1, read as the reverse complement.
TTGGTTCCSATCGTTATTTTAATGATGCCATCCTTAGCCCAGTAGAACACAGTACAAAATGTACTGAGGTAGTTTGCAACTATTCTGGTGGCGGAGAACCAATCCTGCTTCTTTCTCAGAAGGCAAAACATGCTGAAAATTTCAGGGAGCAACACTCAGTAGAGCTCTGTAGAATTTGTACTGAAAAAATTAAGGATGGCATCATTAAAATAACGATGGGAACCAATTTCTTAGTGTCGCGATCATTTGTTATGATATCCGTAGTATGAGTCCAGCCAAAACTTATTCTGTTGTTACAATGGCTTCAGCAGATACAAACACTGCTGGTGTAGCTGATAAATGTATAACTGACATGAGTATTCGAATCCACTAAGCACCCATTGGACTTAAATCATCATCAGCTTCAGCAATCTCTACTGGTGTGTGCTTGCCTGTATCTATTGCTACCCATGTGATTAATCACCAGTACATTTTGCAGTGTTTTGATCAAATTGTTTTCATGGTACCAGGTGAAACCGTCCATCTGCTTTACTTCAATATCCTATTTGTACAACTTCTTTTCAGCAACTAATGTTACTATATTATTGTCTTGCATGATCTTCATTAGCTTGATCTTGACCTTAGTTGGGCCAGGTGGTAAGTACCTTTTTCTAACATGTGTTGTGGCTGGGACAAGAGTAATAGTGTCTGATATGACACTGAGATTGCCTGAGTTCTATGCATTGCCATCAAGATTCAAATCAAAAGCATTCATTGCAAACTCAATCAAATACAGTCAAATTCTTTGACAGATGGGTTTTGCATCACTTGGTCATCCAGATTTTTCAGCACAATACCAATGACAGGGCCATTATAGTAGGTACTGGTTACTAGGCCAAACCATTTAGTAGTACTGGCATCCTCCTTGTCCTTTGTGAGTTTGAGAAGGGAAGATATGACATCGGAAACTCTGTCACTGCAATACTACCAAGAAGCATAGTAGAAATAATCAAACAGGAATTAGTAGAATGCAGATACCAAAAAAGTGTGACAGCAGATACTTACTCTGCTTGGTACATAGGAGTAGTACCATCATTGTAGTAGTAGGAAACACAAGCCGCAGGTGTTCACAACAACATTTATGAGCAGTCATCTTGGTGATGATCTTGAGTTGAGGTTAATCTTATTCAAAGTACTACCTAGTCAAGAAGGTGTTCAAACTGGTCAAATTAGAAAATTTGATCTATCTTCACTTGCAAATATAATTTTATGATGAATTCAAACTAGTGAAAGCAAATAAATTGCTCTTTTGCCACACATGATTGAAGAGTTGTTATAATTCCGATCCTTATCATTAGCCAGTCAGATTGCACAATTCTTACTGAATATTACTAGTATTACACCTAACTCTTTACTAACACCAAAATGGATGTACAATGCAATTTTTGGACCAAATGACTACAGTACTTTGGTACCTGTGTTGCAACAGGGGTCCATGACTGTTCAATATGCACAACAAAAAGCGGATTTTATTTGATATTTGGTGTTTAGTATTTAGAATTAGGCATAATAAGGAGTCAAACAATCTGATTGGCTGGTTAGACACAGAGGATTTGTACTTTGTCAGAAATCAGAATTTGGATTTGCAGGATTTATTACCAGTACAGCAGTACACCAGTACACTACTAGTACACCAGTACATAATTCCACAGGGAAATTCAATTTTGAAGGGATTGGGAATTTTGATCTGTCTTATCAGCCAATCAGATTGCTTGATTCCTACTTATGTATTCTATCAAATATTAGTATTATCCCAAACTTTAATAAAATGCCAAATATTAAACAAAATCCAAAATCCACCCGTGGGTCATAATGTCATAACCCTGTGTTGATTGCTGTAGGTACCACAGTACTTGTTTGTACCAGTACACAGGGGTCATATTTTAGAGGGTTGCGCAACAGTATTTTCTTGTGCAGGATAAGAATTTCATTATTCTATGTGTGTCCAAAATTGGAAAATGTCACCCCAGGATTTTTTGACATCTTCATTGGGTGATTCCTGATATTACAGAAGTGCTAAACTGCTTATTTAGCATTTTTATAATAACAGGAATACAAATTTCAATGGACAGACCCCAAGCATGCCAACTCCATGCCAGTCTTTTTGGGAATTTGTAATTCTCCAACGTAAACACTAAAAAGACTCAAAACGCGCGCCACATTTTGCTTGGTACATAGGAAAACATGAAATTTCTGATACTAACTCAACTAGAGTAAAACATGAACTCATTTTCTGCTATTTTCAGTAGAAAATGAATTTATGTTTTACGGTAACGAGCCGACAAACACACTAGTACTAAAAGACAACAGTTTCCTCCCAGCAAAGCAAAAGGCAACATCGAACATCGGCAATGGGATTAGTGGAAGTGATCACCATGTACTGGTACCTCCAGTTGCACTCGGATGAACAAAGCTACAAAACCACACTGTCTCCAGAAGAGAGACGTCAAAGGGACAGGAGAACCCCAAAGATTGCAATAAGGAGATGTGCTGATTCCCCCTTCATCTACATGTTCCACTCAGGGGACGACCAAGCACTGCTCAATTGCTGTGGCATGGACCACAAGGTCTTCAGGGAGCTTGTTGACCTGTTTGCTCCAGTATGGAACAAGTACACAGTGAACGCTGACAATGAAATAGTACAACAAGTTGCTTATTTCCCCAGTGGCAAGCCCAAAGGGAAGAAAAGGGAGGTCAATGCAGTCTGTGCAATAGGGCTGGTCCTTTACTGGTACAGGACACGAGGATCGGTAGCAAGGACAACGGCAATGGCGTTTGGCTTAACATCCACAGTGATGTATAAGTGGCTCAAGTTTGCAAGGAGAGTGATGCTTGTTGCCCTTCACAAACATCCAGCAGCCATGGTGAGTGTCCCAAATAAGCAAGAAGTGGATGCTTATGTTAAGGCCATTGGAGACAAGTATCCAAGGCTTGGACGCCAACACGTCTGGGCTGCTGCTGATGGGCTCAAGCAAGTGATTGAAGCCTCCAGAGACTGGTTTAAACAAAGACCATTCTACAATGCATGGAAGGAGAACACCTAGTACGTCAACAGTGAATTTGCCTTTGCACCAGATGGAAAGATCAGGATAGCAGTGTACAACTGCCCGGGGGCATGGCATGACAGTGCGATTGCTGAGCATGGTGTGTATCAAAGGATTGTGGAGGTCCATGAAGAGTGTGGTGGAAAGGTTGTTGTCAACTCAGCCTTTGCACTGAAGGAATACAAGGAAAGTCTCATCAAAAGCTCACAGAGAGACCCTGATCAACCTGAGTGCATACTTCTCAACAGGGACGCGACCTCCCTGAGACAGATGTCAGAATGGGGAATGCGCATGATCCAGGGACAGTTCCCTAGAATCAAAGACAGGATGTGCTTAGAGGAGCAGGGGGAAAGAAGGATCACCATGAACCTTCTTATCAACTTGTATAACTACCAGTGTAGTTACATAGGACACAACCAAATCCTGTCGACATTCATGACGACACCACCAGCAACCGATCCAGTGATTCCTTATGAAGAGTTAAGGAATGACCTCGTAGGAGGATACTTTCATGTAGGATGCCGGCTCTCTGCAGATGGAAATGGAGTATTTCTTTAAGGAAATCCCATGGTGAAGAGGATATTGTCGTTAGTTTGGAACAAGAGAGTTTAGTGAGTTTAGCAAGAAAAAAGATACAGTACAAGGATCATTCTTTATGACAACGATCAATACAGCACCAATCAATACAGCACCAATCAATACAGGATCAATTCCCATGGTCAATTTTGTTCTGTGGTTTTTGCGAAAGAGGCATGTTTAGCAGTTGGTTGAGCACAAACTGTTTTGAATGTTTTGAAAAAAACACTGCTAAGGTAGTGTAGTCGATCCGGCTTAACAGTGTCCTTTTCAAAACAAATCCGGCTCAATACAAACAACAACGCGATACAAGCAACACACGAGGATACAAAACAACAATATGAGCACCACCATCATGGTGGAAAGAATGCAGTAGTTACTTTCCTTAACTGGTTTGAATGAGCAACACTGTGTTGTTTGCTTGCATTGAGCAATATATATGAGGGGGGGGATTAGCTGCTATCGTAGGAGCAAGCAGCTAAGTAGCTGATACATGAGTAAGGTTTTCATGTATACACCTGTGACCTGGCTTCTGCGTTTGTTGATACACACAAATGATGGAGTACATACCAATTTATACTGTAATGAATAAATGGTCAGCATTATACTGTAATGAAAAAAAGTTTATGATACAACATGTGCATGCCAATCCAAACCGTTTTTGTGGGACTTCCCACGTACCGATACAGGCAAAACAGTTCTAATCCCGCATTGGTGTACACGGTCTCCTTCACAAGAAAACCTATAAGCAAGCTTACTAGAAAAGTACCTGACAACACGCGAACCAACTAACTAGCTCAAGCTCATTGTTTAGTACCAGGACAGATACAGGAGTATCATAGTTTAGTTAATTTAGTCTAAAGTAATGTAAGAATGTAATCGTTTAAACGCCAGGACCATGGTGCTTCTTCTTTTCACCATGGGATTCTTCCTCTCCTGTGCGTTCGCATTTGTTGGACATTGAGGCAGCAGCAGGCGATGTTACGACAGTTGATACAACTGAAGGAGGACCATAGGAATGGTAATGGTAGGGGGTAGGGGGACCGGGAGGAGGAGGACCATGGTAAGAATGTTGTTGTTGCTGCTGCCAGGTATTCATCATGCTAACAGCTGCTCCAAGGACTTTCTCTGCTACCTCCTTTACACCACTCCACATCTCAATACTGCATTGGTCTCTTCTTTCCTCTCTTTGTTGCTGCTTAATAATGTATTCGTTGAATACAGCAGCGTCAGGGACAGTTTTCCTTTGTTGTCCTTGGTAAGATCTCTTCTTTGCTGGGGTAGATTCAACAAGAGAAGGGGTCAAGTTACTGGCAGCAGCAGAGGAAGCAACAGCAGCAGGAGCATACTCCTCTCGCTCCTGCCGTTGCTGTTCTTCTGACGAGGATTCATCTCCAGCAAGAAGAATTTGAGCTCCTGTTGATCCGCCACCAGCAGTTGCAGCTGTAGTTGCCCCTGAAGAAAGCGCTGTTAAACCAGCTACAGCCTCACTCTTAATGAAGCCTTGCTCCAGATCAAAGACCTCCTCTGCAGTACCAAGATTTGCCTTTTCACCAATCAACTTGTGGGCTAGCCGGGCCATCCTCACGTACTCCAGCATGTTGGGATTTCCGGTGGAGCTCTTGATCCTCCTCAAAGCTGCATACTTAGTCCTGATGGAGGTCGTGGTCCTACCAACAGGCAAACTCTCAGCATGCTTTGCTGTAATGCACTCCCATCCCTCACCACATGTGGGGAGTACATCCAGTATCAACCTCATGAGATCAGTGACCTCTGCTCAAGAGTAGTTTATAGTACCAGTCTTGCGGCCGATATTGCCACTGCTACTGCCACCACTTGCAGGCTGGTGAGCAGTTGTGCTGCCATTATTGCCACCAGCAGTTGGCTCCATCTAGTGAACAAATAATGTGGGGGATGGGACAACAATGGTGGGCCTGCTCCTCTTGTTGCTCCTCCTCCTCCTCTTGCTCCTCTCTTTGCTGCAACAAAGAAAGGAAATAGAATGCACTGACTAACAGCACAGATCGAGACATAGTTTATTTCTTGGGCGCCATTCTTATTACTGTAGAGGCGCCTTCTGGTATGACATTTTGATACTTGTTTAGAAAAGAGGATGTTTGGCCAGGTGTTAATTTTGGCGGGCCTTTCTGTTGAATCTTAAAACGGACTTGAAATTTTGATTCATGGGTTCCCTCATAGATTTAGCACATTTTGGATCAGTCCGTTGGACCCATCCAAAAAATGCTAAATCTATGACAAAATGTGCTAGATTTATGGTCCGTCCGTCTATCCAATTTAGCATTTCTATAATATCGGGAATCACCCATTTTTACTGTATCGTATAGCGTGGGCCAAGCAAAAAAAGACGCACCAGTTGTACATTAGCAATTCAAGATATGCGTAAATGAATATCAGTCAATATTTATCAGATGCCGTACTTCCCCACCACATTCGAAAGCTCTTTGAATTATCTTTTTAACCATGTGCTTATCATACTTAAGCGTCCATTGGGGGAAAAGTTATGGCCCAATTTGTCAGTTCAAGACTAAAACAGAGAGGATTAAAATCCAAGAAACACTTACTACTTGACTCCCAAATATGAGTGCAATGAGAGATGTGCATATGAAGTTTGAAAATCAGAGAGTGATTGGAAGTGTTCCTGTGTAGGGGGTCTTTCAGGTACACTTTTAGCAGTGATGTGCAGTAAAAATGAAGTTGTCAAAAAATCCTGGGGTGACATTTTCCAATTTCGGACACACATGAAATAAGTGTTTTCGATGCAACGCACCCCTCGCCTCCAAATTATGACCCCTCCCGGTACGTACAGTACAGAACAAATTACAGAAATTATTTTTTAAATATAAATACTTACGACTCGTACCGTCCGTCCGGTAAGACGGTCAGCTCATTTTTAAATTCTAATGTTTGCGATCCAATCAAATTTCGTGAAGAAAACGCCAGCGCGTCATTGGTACCGTTCGTACCACACTGGATACGGCATTAAGAATATTCAACAACAACCGATCAGTTTCAGATGGTTACCGGTTGCCAATAGCACACCAGAATCAGGATACCAAAAGATTATGTGAGATTCATTGGTTGACATCCATTCTGCTCCTATTATTCAACTCCACAATAACGAACCATTTGTTGACACCAAAACCATTATCTTCGTCTAAAGCAAACTCTCGTGTGATACAGTAAAGTATCTCAGACTGAAGTGCAAGAAAGACCAGATAACAATTTGTTTTGTTACAAACGCAAACTGCCGCATATCCTACATCAACTTTTCTGAGTTTCGAGTCATGAAGTGTTTCAAGTCAAAATCTTCCTTATTGTTCGGACTCCTGGCATTTTTATCCATCGCCGTGAATGCCTCCACTGCAGAAAGATCATCTCCTACAGCTGGACACTTTCGAGTTGTCTTGGATAGTCCTCGCGGCAATGAAAAGAAAACTCGCTTGATGCTCAAGAACAAGATCCAATCATCAGTTGCTGATGTTGACCTTCGAGCTATGGTGGAGCGTGCAAAGAAAGAGTTTAAGACCATTTCCGAAAAGACTAGGCACATCGGAGAAGAAGCCAAAGAAATCGTCGAAACGTTCAAGGATAGTTTGCAACATTATTCAAGGAAGGAGCTCGGAATCTATGCTGCGCTAACAGTTGCACTGACAGTTACTTTGAAGAGTAAGCTAATATCGTTATGCCTCGTGCTGGTGTTGTTCAACGAGTATGACTCGCGTTCTTCTCGCTTTTGGTATGCACACAGGTTACAAGTTGGTACTTGTGCTGTAGGCTTGTGTTCGGTATTCAACAGAAGCTCAAAGATTCTCGTGACAAACAAAAAACTCGCTCATTAGACTTTTTTCTTTTTCGTCATGACTTGTCATTCAACTTTCTGATGAATCTAGCTGTAGTCTTTTCCAAATCTTCCTCAAAGACTCTTGATCTCGGTAAGATCAGCTACATCCTTGCATCAACCTCTGCTCTCACTGCCACGGAAAAGCTCTCCTCAATTCTCGAGTTCCACAACAAGTACGGGCGTTCAGCGAAACCACCAGAACTAGCTATCACTCCATCGATCGTTAGCAGTGATGGGAAGACATTTATCCGCACGGTAAAGAAAACCTTGAAACATACATCATACCAACCTCCTAGCAACAATGTGCCGGCTCAGTCCCGACCGGCGCAAGTGGTCATCGATACTGTTTCGGCATTTTATCCAGACTCAGAACCTACCATTGCGAAGTCACTTCCAGCGTCACACAATGCCGTTATTGATACAATGTCTCCTTCCATGCGTCGAACTCTAAAAGCCCGCCGAATCCGCGTTCGAGGTGGAGCAACAAAGAGTGCTCTTCTGCAGCGATTGGAAATTGGAGGATACTTTGCTACCTGGTACGCTCTGAACATTGTTTACAACATCGTCAACAAAAAAGTACTGAACGTTCTTCCAGCCCCACTGACTGTGGGTACCATTCAGTTTGGTGTAGGAGCTCTCTACTGTGCACTGGTTTGGATGCTAAAGCTTCGTCCTCGTCCAACACTGACTAAAACTGGAAGAAAGTCTGTCGTATCAGTTGGAGCATATCACATGCTAGGACAGTTGGCCACCATGATCGCCCTTGGAGCTGGTCCTGTGTCCTTTACTCACATTGTGAAAGCGGTAAGTGACTAGGAATCATGCTCTCCCATCTATCAAATAATTTTTTAGTTTGTCCATCGACGGATCTAACTTGTTTGTTTTGGTTTCCTCGTGCAGGTGGAACCTTTTTTCAGTGCCATGGTTTCTGGGTTTTACTTTAACAAGTGGATGCCACCACAAGTTTATGCTACATTGATTCCTGTTGTTGGTGGTGTTGGCTACGCTTGTATGAAGGAACTCAACTTTTCCTGGTTAGCATTTGGAGCGGCGTTGTCCAGCAACTTGTTCTTTGCTCTTCGAGCAGTAGTATCAAAGTCAGCCTTGCAATCTGGCAGCGCGACGGGGTCTAATTTGAGCCCTCCCAACATGTTCGGTCTGGTGACCATGGCAGCGTTTTTGATCTCCATCCCAGTCGCATTGTTCCAGGAGGGTTCAGGATTTTTGTCGCTGTGGACTGCTGCGTTGGACCAAGTCGAGAGCAAAGCGCAATTGATCCGTGCGATCTTCGTTTCTGGCCTCTTCCACTACTTGAACAATGAGGTGATGTACATGGCTCTTGGTAGCGTCCACCCTGTGACTCTTGCTGTAGGAAATACCATGAAGCGCGTCTTCATTCTGGTAGCATCTGTTCTTGTTTTCCGAAATCCTGTTACCGTACAGGCCGGTATCGGTTCGGCCGTTGGTGTTTCCGGTGTTCTTTTGTACAGTCTTACCAAACAGTATTACGAGTCATTGGAAAGTAAGGCGCCCGCCTCGAAATCCAAAGGGAAGGGAAAAAGATAATTTTTCCACATTCGACACAGTCGACGAGCTGAGTTGTAGGAATCGTTGTTGTCGGCGAAAAAATAGATGGCTATCGCTTTCGCATGCATTTCAAGCTATTATTGTTAATACGTGATTTTTAAACGTCGTAACATGTTGAAAATCTAAAAGCTACGTAGTCAATACTGTTGTTCTATGATAGGAGCTGTGGAATATGATCGAAAGAGGTACCGGTACGTGTGCTGTGGTCTCGAAATATGCCATCTGCAGCCACCAGACTCTATATATCTTTGCTAAATAATCATTCGTGATATAGTGCGATTGAAATCAAACCAATGGGTTCCATGATTACTGTGACCTAAGTTGATGCTTTGGATGATATTGTGATACGAAACATCCCTCACATCTCTTACAGTTTCTGATCTAGATTTTGTTACTACTCAGCTCATCGTCGGACGTTGCTCATGTAGCCTCTACCCCGTCCACGCTGAGACGAGGGAAATATTTTAGAAACATCTCTTGGACCTTCTCTCGACGGATTCTTTACACTCATTGACATATCTACTCCCAACCTCGCAAATCCAGAAGCTCCCTTCCATTCCTTTTTCTGTCTGCCATCTTGGTCTCCGGTAGGAGGTGCTTCTTTACGTTTTCTGGTTGGCTTCAAGGTTTTGCTCTTACCTGTATCTTCGACGTCGTGAATTCCTTCCTTTGCAAATTTTGTGACAAGAAAAGTTAGATATGCACTAGGATTGTTCATGTCCCTCCCTCCTTTCTCGATATATTCAGCCACTGCTGCCTGCACAACAGGACCAGAGTGACGCTTACAGACACTAACGACTCCCTCATCTAACTCGTCTTCTCTTAGTTCTCCATTTTGTTTATATTCAGCAAGAATATTCTCGACAACTTCTGCAAAGTAAGCGCCTTGTTCTTTGCGATAATGCTCAAGTTTGGATTTGCGGGCCTGACTATTTCGTTTCCCCCCAGCGGACCTTTCAATATTGATACGGCGACCCTTCAGATAGGTTTGGTGTAGCTTCAAGAGTGCGTACAAGAATTCTGGATCGTCTACTTCGACAAAAGCCATGCCGCGGGATTTTTTAGTTTGAGGGTCGCTCAACAATCGAATCTTGGTTATTTTATTTATTTGCGAAGCTGGGAATTCGCCGCCCAAATGAGATTGAATGTGATCCATCAAATCATCTCTTGTGGTTTCGTACGATAGTTGTCCAACGAAGGCGATTAGCGGATCACGGCGACGTCCGGATACCGTCGCCTCTCCCTTCTTGTTGTCGTGGAGACTTTTGTTCTTTTCATACCAATCAAGAAGCTCTTCAACGGGGATTCCAGTTTCTTCGGAACAAATCGCTTCTGCCTTACGCTTTGCCGATCTACGATCTTTCGATTTCAGTTCATCATTATTTTCGATATTCTTGAGTATCTTCAATAGCTTTTGGGCAGCGGCAAGTCTACAAGAGTTTTTAATGCCAGTCGTTGATTTATCTTTATCTCCGATGGTCTCCTTCGAGGTCGATTTGTCTTGTACACAATCGCTGGGAGGTATTTCGATAGGGGGGACATACTTCTCGCCTCTTTCGGCAGCCCTCTTTTCCAAACGCCGAAGCTGGGCTACAGATTTCTTTCCCATTCTATCTCTGACAGTGTGACTTCGGCAAAATTTTTTATTACTTCAACGCCCTCCACAAAAATACCGGTAGAACAAACAAATTTTAATCATTATTTTTGATATTCTAGAGAGAGATTCTAGAGAGAGACTCACATGTTTTGAAGATGAGAGAAATCAAGTAAAAAAAATGTTCTTCAATAGTTTTAGCTGAACTAGATTACTGGCAGGGCAAAAAACATGAGAACATCATCATCCGAGCGTCGGGCGTTGACGGACAGAGCTATGAACTGGGGGGAGCACGCGAAACTCGATCATTTTTTAGTTTTTTAGTTTTACTGAAACCAGAAGTGGAAGATGATCCAAAATCCACTTCAGTACCATAGGCTTTGTTTTTTACGTGTTACTTCTAAAATAGGAGAAAAAATAAAAAAAATAAAGGTTGTCTGCACGAGATTACGTGTACTCTTAGTAGGTGTTAAGTGTGTATGAAAATTGAAATTATAAGATTAAGATTAAGATCAAGATCACCGAGCGCGTTTACGAGAATTCCAAAGTTCCGATTAGAACCTCGTGTAGACCTGGTAGGGAATCCACCCGAGAGTTCTCTATTCCGGACTCGTGACATCTCTATTCTTCGTGAGGTATTCTCGAATAGTATCTTAGACCTCTCACGATCCTCAACTGAGGGATCGTATGATACATATATATGAATAGTATATTATGATGTGTAGGTAGGAATGGTATGTTCTTCCATTCCNTCTCTCTTTCTGATAAGGGCTCACAGACGCCATGAAGAATGTTGGCTCTGGCGCAGCATCTCTCAATTTTGTCGGCGTGCGCTTCACAGGAGATTGAATGAGGCTTTCTTACTGCTTCTGACTTCAAGTAATCAATAACATCATCCCTGGCACTCTTGGATGAAGCGTAAAACTTCCTGAAGGTTTGGAGAGCTAYTTCCCRATGTGCTTTGCTCTTCCTTGTCACTCTGCTGCTTAATCTGTTGTTGCGCCACATGTTATTCCACTTCTGTCTGGGCCCATGTGCCAGGACCAAGAGCCAGTATTCGTCTATATGCTCATCCCTCAGTTTCAAGTTGTATGCTGCATCTTCAAAGGCTTCCTGTACATGGAATAACTCTTGTACTCCATATTGTCCGGAGAAGACMACACAGCTTCTTTTCTTTTTCATTGCCGGTATTTCGACTGTTGTTTGATTGGCTGCTCTTCCTGATGTYTCTGTTCTTGCTGGGTGATCCACAAAGATACTGACMCTATCAAGGTCGCTCTTCTTGAATTGGTTGTCAAGGGTAAGACACGATTGGTGTGAATGTTGATATCGGGAGGAGTTCTTTGTATTCTTATTGTTTG
>CAACVS010000620.1:28941-52111 GCA_900660405.1 Pseudo-nitzschia multistriata | reverse complement strand
CAACAGCAACAGCAACAGCAACAGCAACAGCAACAGCAACAGCAACAGCAACAGCAAACCAAGCCCTAATTCAAGCAGTTCACCAAAGATGATGCTGATATGACAAGCAAGATTGCTTCCCAGCAGTGCCCCCACCAGCTGCTTACAGTTTGCTTTGCTTGTATCCACCCCCTGTTCCTCCAGAAGAAGCACCAGTATCTTCCAGTCTTGAATTTGTTGTCTCTAATATTTGTGTTGGACAGCAACAAGAACACCCCTAGCCCCAAGTATCCAACCCAGACCATTCCTTTGAAGAACAGTGACCGGAGTTTAAAAAAAAATCTTAATATTAAATTTAACCTCGTGAACTAGAAGAGGCACTTGGATGGCCAGAACCATAGCTTTTGTTAGAAAGAATGCTTCTAGCTGCTCCAAGGGGTGGCCCCTCCCTCGGAGGAGGTTGTTGCGGAGGCGTGACCGGGGTTTGGTTTTGGGCTGGGGGATTGTAGGAAATATTTGTTCATAGTAGTTTGCATAGGACGGTTGGTTGCGACAGAGACCAAAGAGGAAGTCTTTGGTGATGCGGAGGGTTTGTGTCGTGTCTTCTTGGAGTACGCGTCAAAGACCAGTCTGTCTTGTGTGACGCTCTCCAGTGGTTGTTTACTATGAGGCAATGGTGTAAAGTACTGGGTAATAGGGCGGGTGTTGGAGACCGAAGCACTTGTAGCTTGAGAGACACTCACCAGAATCATTTTCTTGTAGACTCGATGCTAATATGAGAGCATGGAGGTAGGTGTCTGCAATAAGAAGGCTTCCATATTTTCTGGGAATAGTTGGGCATGGGACGGACAGGTCTGAGATTTCAATGCAAATAAGGTCCAAACTTTCATCACCACTCTCCGTCGATTTTTTGCTTGCTTCTGAGGAAGCGTGTAGCGGTGAAGATCTTTATTTTGCTGTTCCCATAATGATATATAGGAGGTAAGAAAGAATTCCACAAGATAACCCCCCAACACAAGCCGGGAGTAAGAGCTGGAATGAAGATCAAGATCTGTAAACCACTTGAGCAAAAGGTGACCAGCAAACATGTGGTGTCAACCAATCTCACTCTGGAAACGAATAACTGGATGAAGGGATACAGGATATTTCTCTGGAGAAACAATGCCAGTGTCTAACCATTTGGTAAGACATGTAGCAAGAGTGTCAATGGCAATTGGTCGGAAGCCAAGTGTGGGCATGCATTGCCGTAGAGAGGTGATAGTCTGTCGTTGCCATCTGATGCGTGATGGGTGGGAACAGTGAAAGAGATGCTCAGAATCTTCAGGCGACTGGCAAAGACAACACGTATCCTGTTGTTGGTAATTCCACCATTTGAGAACAGTGGCAGTGGGAGTGGGGAGGATATCGTTGCAACATTTAGTGACCAAGATGTCCCTGTAGATACGATGGATGGCAATGCTCAGAGACTTCCAGGAAATATCAGCAAGAACTCTTCGGGGCCACTGGTTCCTATCTCTCAAATATGTGAGATATTGGGTGATTAAACAAGAATCTGTGAGAGCTCTCTTATATTGGCTGGAGACGGAGCGAGACTGGATCCGGAGAACTGCTGGGCAAGAAGGTAGCACTGGTGTGATAAAATTTGGGGTAGTCATCTGGGCTTGAAAATCTCTGGCATAACCATCAGCCTCGACATTCAGTTGAGCTGTCAGAGGGAGGCAATCAAAGGCAATGGTGTCATCATGATGGCCTTTCACCCAAGAAAAGGAGTGTGTGAGGAAAGGAATCTGAAGGGTTTGAAAAATCTGTTCAATCAAGTCAAATTCTGGTGCTAGGGTAGCATTAGCATAGACTCTGTACATTCACATGATTGGAGTCAAATGATGAGTGCCTTGCTGTCACTGACAAAAATAACACATGTAGGGCAAATAAGAGAAGCGTCAGAAGAGGATGATGAGCTGGAGGAACTTGTGTCATCTTCGCTCTTCTTGTGGTCATGGTGGTGTAGGTGCGAAACTAGCAGGGTTATAAAGAGACTTGCTGATAATAAGCCTGTAGCCTCGGCTCGAAGGGAACTTTCAATGCCAAAGCATGGGCCATTTGCATGGGCAATTCTATCCCCAGCTGTAGTGGCTAGAGACCAGCCAAAGGACATACAAACATCTTTGCCAGATCCATTGGAAACTATGAGAAGAGGGATCCCAGAAGTGAATATATCCAATGTCAGTGAAAAGTCAGATTCAAACTGCACTGACCTCAGGAGCTGGTGTTGCCATGGAACTAGGTGACATAAAAGGCCCGGCCATGTGCGGGGAACTTCATTGGGGGATTTTCTGACAGTTGGAAAAGGGCAGACACTGGTTGGATCGTATTGAAAACCATCAGTTTTGGTCGTCCAAGTGATCAAAGGGATATTGGTGCCAGGAGCGAGTTTGCCAGAAGAACAGAGACTGGAGTATGTGCTAGACACTACTACTACTCAGATTAAAGAAGATTCCCCAACCTCAGTTCCATGTCCCAGTTCTTTTCCCAACCAGAAGCAGCAGTCTTCCAGTCATGATGTTGTTCTTTCCAACATTTGTATTGGACAGCAACAACAACAATCCAAGCCATAAGTATCTAACCCAGACCATTTCTTTGAAGAACACCAGCTGGAGAATATGTTACATAATACTCACTTTAACCAAGAAGATTCCCAACCTCAGCTCCATGCCCCAGCAGTTCTTTTTCTTGACTGGAAGACAAATGTCTTCCAGTCATGTTGTTGTTGTTTCTGACATTTGTGTCCATCATCATCAACAACAACAATCCAAGCTCCAGTATCCAACCCTGTACTGATACTGTACTCATCGCCATTTCTTTTTCCAGAGTGGCAACAGTATCTTCCAGTCACAGTGATGCTGTTTCTGGCATTTGTGAACAACAGCAACAACCCAAGCCCAGTATCGAGGCCAGGCCACCATTCCTTTGAAGAACAATGACTGGATTTAATGCTACACATAACTCAGTTTAATGAAGATTCCCCAACCTCAGCTCCAAGTCCCAGTTCTTTTCCCAACTGGAAGCAGTGTATTCCATTCCTGATGTTGTTGTTTCTGACATTTGTGCTGGATGGCAACAACAACCACCAAACCCCATTCTAGATCTTCTTGATCAATCCCCAGTCCTGTTGCAGATGCAGGCAAACTGCAATCGTGTGTCTGTTCTGTTCTAATCCACCAGTGACTGTTACTGTTTCCATTGCTCTTTCTGTTGCTGTTTCTGCAATTGTTTCTCTTGTATGAGAACAACAACACTAGAATCAATCGTGAGTCCCCAGGACCAGACCTACATATATAAGTTCTGGTCTAAACCCTATACTATGTATACTACATATGAGATCATCAAGAATTTCCTATCCCTGATGACATCGCCTTCTAACAGAATAAGAAGAAGAACAGAACTAATGATGTACCACACCGGCAATGAGTTCTGTTCTAAAGCTCCCCAGTAGAATCACTACCAAGGTCTACAGGGTACAGAAACTAAGGAAACTACTTCCCAATCGACTACAATACAATAAGATTGTGTTGGAGGAGATCTACACATCTATACCATCCAATTCATTATAATTCACTTTCAACATCATTCTAATTCATTAGTACGTTGGCAATGCCTTCCTCAAAAAATAAACAAGGGCCCTGGAAGTCTACCAATTGTCTTTCACCTTTAACTTTTTTGCAACTCATCTTGCCAATTGTTGCTACCCTCACATTCCCACCCAACAAAAAAAGGAAGAAAATATTTACTGTTTCGTCAAGTAAGATTTCTTCTGGTGTCTACACAGGCTCAAGAAAAGAGAGTAGACCAGAGTCAACAACACTCAAAAAGATGAGAAAAATGAATTACAGCAATCAGGGTAGAGATACAAGTAAAAAAATGTAAAGCAACACAACACTTTTTTCATCTTCACCATTGACATGTGATATTTGAAAGAAACTCGCCATTGGCAGTGCAGAGCCCTCATTATAAACAAAACATTAGAAATAAATATGGCTACGGGTCAAAGAGGATTGGTGTAAAGATTAACTACAGTAGTAGGTGCCTGCCGATCCTTGTCGACAAATCATGTGCTAGGGAACCATAATTAAGTATTCCTCAAAATCATCAATGATACTAGACCTACAGAACAAATGGCTAATAAAAAATAGTAAATATAACCTAGAACTTACTTTTACTGTTTCTTTCCTTGAAAATTTCAAAATGATTCCCAAATTCACGCACCCTAATGCTTAAGCTATTCATGAAGTGTCACCTTTCCCGAAAAAAGGAAGCGTGTTCTGGAGTTAGTAAAAGACCAGTGGAACTTCACTCATCACTGATGAGATCGAGGAATAGGGCAGCGATTCATAGAATAAAGGGCAACGAAAGAGCATAGGCGTGTCTACTGTGCTGATGCCCTCAAAGTGAATATTCAATCCGCATTAAAAGTTATTCAAACATTAATTCTACTTTGGAATGCCGAGTGTTGAGCAGATGAGTCTAGTCCGAAAAGTCAGAAATATTTTCAAAAATTTTGCAAATGGCAACATTTCACGCCATGAATTCAGGAAGAGACAAGAAAAGAAGTCAATCTCTGGATCTGAAACAGAAAAAGGGTTTTCCAGGTAGTGAAAGCATGATCCACCACAAGGTCTGGGGATCAATCAATTTCTGACCTTTAATAACAACGAAGTCGCACTTAATATCAAAGATGTTTGCTCTTGGCAAACTGAAAAAAAACATGGTAGCTTCTTGATGTTTCGAGAACCGGTAATTCCCGTTGGTTACATCATTTTCCAAGAAAGCGGACAACAATTGATCTCGATGTGTCGTTGGTTGAATCAAGCTACAGCAAAAAGAAGTAATTTTCATATCAATTGGGCTTTGCTGAGTCGGCCATTAGCTTTCAAAAAACGAGCCATCCTCTCATTTTATCAGCCGTCGAAGTTGGCGTTTTTTCGGCAGGAGGAATAGAAGCTCGAAAAATTCTGTCCGCGAAAACTGTTGATGTACGTTGTTTTCGAGAAAAAGCGAGACGGATAAAGCTTTATTGGTGCGAATTTTCACTTCATACACAGCTTCGCCCCATTCTGTAGCCTGGTGAGTTTATCCCGAGGCTAGGAACTAATTTCAACTTCAGTCATCAATCATATTTACCAAGCGGTCATCTCTTAATCCTGTGGACCCAGCTATCTTATCTTGAGTCTTATTTCTTCACCTTCAGGCTAAGTCAAAATTTATGATTGTGCAGTGATTCCCGTCATTCAATGCTACACCATCTATCGGATTTCAAAATTTAGCAAGAAGTTTCTGTTGAGACTATTCCTCTTCCGACTTGAATATTACATTGTTGCTTCCTTGTTTCGATTCTTTATCTGCTTCACATTCATTATGTGGTATCAAACGCTTGTTATTCATGGATAACATTTCACGCGGAGCCCACGGCTCTCCAAAATTGTTTACTTTTGACTTGCTATGTGTGATATTAATAATCAACAACCAAGAATGAGCAAATTTCAATTCAGTTCTTTAATTTTCGTTGCCAGCTTTATTGGGATATACATCATATTTTTAGCACGTGGAAGATGTGGTAAATCATCTTCACTTATTTCAGGACTTATTGTATATTTCGATGATAGCTTATCATAGTCTCGTAGCAAGAGGGTTCCAGTTTTTCTTTGTTCACGGTTACATAGATTTATGATCTGCAGGTGTAAAGTTGCACCGAAAGCATCTCAAAAAGAGGAAATTTACGGCATCACGCAGAATTCATATATCAACTGTTGGAAGCTCTTTTCATTACAACTTGTCACTTAACTCGTAGTTTCATCAGCAAAAGGACAACTGTTGAAAAGTTCTGACTTGACTACTTGGTTATTTCATGGAAGCGATTTACTCAAGGTTAGATGCAGTCAGACAAATTACACCACTTTTGGCTCGAGGAAGCGAAAATATTTGAGACAAGTCCTAGTGAAGAGAAGATTTCCACTACTCACTTCTCATTGTAGATGAAATATCAGAAAATGAGGAACCAAAATCTTGTTTCTAATCAGCTTTCCTCTGCTTTCTCACTGAGCATCAATCGTCTGCGCTTCTCATTGAAAATATATTTTGATCTACTCTCATTGTGATTACATGACGCGGCGACAAAAATGAGCTAACACAGGGGAGCTTTGACAATATGATCATTTGAACGGATCCTTTGACGCAAATTATTGTTCCATCCTAAGTGCGTATCATCACGTATCGCCTACCGCAAAATTTTATCTGAGGTGGAAGATGTTTTTCTCTCGTTTTGACGATTCGAAGCCTGCACGAGGATTGATCCGGAGATAAATAACTTGTTGAGAAATGAGAATCTTGTTTCGATGAAATCAACTTGAAAATTCGTCGGCGAAGATAATGTTATTGACGCGCGAGAAACTCTCGGCCCGTGACACCAGCCAATATGCATGAGGTATCATCTTCAGACCGTTCAACTTAATAGACGGATGTTATCAACCTGCTTAGAGAATGAAAAGCGTTGCATCTTACAAGAGAATTCCGTCTTAATGAAAGGCGTTTCAGTCGCTTCCAGGTTGATTCTCCTCGATTTCTCGTTCAAGACGTGATCTTTCGGCATAGCTCATAGGACACCATGGATGAGATCATTAATTCTTGGAAACGTAAAGATAAGACTGTTGGCAGCAGTAGGATATTTTCCTTAGAAGTATTATCCTTAAAGGGTAAGCTCAAAAAATCTCGAGACAATGTCACCTTATTCACCACTTCTGTGTGTCAAAAACCTACCATTTTCTCCAAATAAGACTCGGTAAATGCAATAATCTTTCCATTATTTTTTGATTCACATCTCGTAAAAGATAACTTACGCTGAAATCGTACGTTCATGTCAAAATCAAAAAATTAATTTTTTCAATCTTTCATCATGGTTTCGAAACACAGTTCACATCTTCTATTCACTGGATAGCAAATACCTCGAGCGACGTACAGAATAAGTTTCTGGTGATCTTTCTTCAAGAATTTTCTGTCATTAGGGTGAAAAGAAATAACGCTTTTGGTTTTTGCTGGGAAAATCATTTCAGCATTCTTTGAGCGACACGACTTGCTCCTAGTCAGGCAACTGGTATCACATATGTTATGTGAATAAACCGTAAATATTTTCCCTACACTTGTCGAATCAGGCGAGAAGTCAGAGATCCATACCATTGATGAAAATCGAATCAGGAATGATCATCTTCCGGGATAGGCTCGTCTCGCGAACGATCAATGAGCAGCTCACGATGATCTTTTGCGGACGAAGTATTTTTCAGTTATTTATACCGGGAAAAAGGTTTTCGTGGTGGTCTCTGCCGAAATAGATTTTGTCCTGTGTTCGGAAATCAATTTCTTCGCAGAATCAATCTACCTAGGAATGCTAGTCTTGTCGGGAGTGAGCTGATCCGTGATAGATCGTGTAATCATCTCTCGATAACTTCATCAGCAACTGAAGATGTAATCAATTATTGATTTTCGGCATTTCAAGTCGATTAGGGAATATAAAGATAGATATAAATCAAAGTCCGAGGTTGTGTCAGACGACTAAACTGTGGAAGTCTACTTTAACCCAGAGAGCTTTGAAGAGCTGGTCAGCATCGGCTCACACAATCCTTCATTTAACTACCAATTGTTCACTTCTTCAACTATGTTTCTTGTATATTTCATTACGAAGCAATGTCTAGTATCGATAATGTTTCCATTTTTTGTTGGTGAGACTAACATCGAAAAATTGTAAATTAGAACCGATGACGCTATTGATCATTGGTCCCACTCGTACGTCTCCGTTGTTGTTATCGCTTTTTGGTTTTTAGAGGGTGACCCTACTTCTTTGAAGGTTCCGTGGACCGCAAAAATAACAGTCATTTCAGCATCCACATTTCGATGAGGAATGGAAAAAATTTTTGATTGCTTTGAAGGCCTTTGTACTCTTGTGATTCAAAGCGAGGATTTTTTGCCTCCACTTTGATTTGAGTCAAGAAGAAAACGAGAGAAACTGTTAACGCTAGATTCCTTAGCTAGCAGGAATGCCGTTTCACAAACAAAAAAGGCTCTCTGCTTTGTCGAAAATAATATTGCACTATACGGTGCAATGAGAAGCGAACGATTTAGAAAACATGAACTCTCATTGAAATTTTGAACATCAGCTGCACTAAGATCTCTATTGGCAGGTTGGGATTTCTATCGATTCGAACGTTCATATTGTTCTCGGACAAGATATTTGCCCCTGGTAGTCCATTGAAGATTCTGTGGCATGAAGGAACAGAATATGATGCAGAAAAAGGAACATTTAACGTTTCGATCTAAGAGAAATTGAGAAGACAAAAATCGGACAAAAATTTAAATAAGCTGAATCATCACACCTCAAAAAGTGGTGAAATTTTCAGTGAGGAGAGAAGCAGTAAATTTTTTTGTGATGGTTTGTTTTGAAGAAGCCATCATTCATAAATTATTTTGCCTTTGAGTGCCGTTTTGATTTATCATGAGTAGAGCAAGTTGAGATTGAAAATGTAGAATCCAGACAAAGGAGCTGGAGTAGAGGTTGTCAGTAAAAACAGCGTCAGAATGAACAGAATAACAGGCTACAAATGAATCCACCCCTCCCCCCTACATACACACACACACACACACACACAGAGACTGAAGGATGAAAACAAGAGAGGAGGATTTTTGCCTGCAAAATAGGTGTCACCATGGTTGTTTTGGTTGTCAGAAGAGCCTGTCTATGACTCAGTTTAGAAGCTCAGGGATATTT
Organism: Pseudo-nitzschia multistriata; assembly: GCA_900660405.1. Taxonomy (NCBI): domain Eukaryota; phylum Bacillariophyta; class Bacillariophyceae; order Bacillariales; family Bacillariaceae; genus Pseudo-nitzschia; species Pseudo-nitzschia multistriata. Next base: position 43,323 of record CAACVS010000620.1, on the reverse strand, counting down.
TTTACGACAAATTTCAATTTCATTTGGAAGTTGTGGGGCAATAAGGTCCTTGTGTTTGCAGAATTCATCTGGAAGGTTTTTGAGTTTTGAGGGAGTCATACTTAAAAATATGCTCACATTATTTTTAATCTCACCGGCGGCGCTCCCTCCAAAGAGGTTTTGTGGAGGCACGACCAAGTTCTATGCACACTGATAGGCCAGTGACGGCCCAAGGCTGGACTCAGATGACATAAAAGCAGTCGGTTCACAGTTTGGATGGATGAGAACCATGCCATTATCATTTCAAAGGGGCACTGCCAAGCCGGTAGGTTGGGGGTGCTCAAGCCCCAACCCGTAGGCAAGTTACCACATGCAGTGATCAAGTAAATGTGTACCACGCACACTGCCAAGCCAATTAAGGCAAGTCTACGCCACATGGGGTCAAAAAGAAAAAGAAAAAAAAAGCCAAAAAGAAAAATAAAAAAGGAAACGTCACACTTCTTTCACCAAATGACAGCAGCTGAGCCCGCCCAAAGGAGCAGCTGTTTGAATATCATCTTCTCAAAGAAGAAACTGGTAATAAATCCACTAACTCTGTCACTGCTGGTCAGGAGGTCAAATACTGGGGGTGTTGCTGTTTCTGTCCACCACCACATAAGACAGGAACAGCAACAATCGTGACCGGAAGCACGGAGCTTCCGGTCCTTGAGAACTGGGTATGGATCCAGCTGAGGCAAATTCCTCAACTGGGAGGAATACTGKGAATAATACTGATCGATCGATGCAGTATCGGCTGGGGTTGTTGCTGTTGCCTTCCGGCATGAATGTCGGAATCAACAACAACATGACCGGAAAACTCATCCAGTCCGTAAAAACTGGAATAATGGGAACTGCATGGAGATGCTGGGGAATCTTCTTTAAAAACTGAGTATGTATGTAGCATATACTCCAAGCATTGTTCTTCAAAAGTCTTGATTGAATACTGGGGTTGGTGCTTTTGCTTTCTGACATGGATGTCAGGAACAACAGCAATCGTGACCGGAAAGCACTGAGATTCCGGTCCTTGAGAACTGGGGATGGATCCAGCTGAGGCAACTGCACTCAGCTGGAGAGAAAGGACCGGGGTTGATACTGATAGAGTATCGGCTGGGGTGGGGGTGTTGTTATTGCATTCCGGCACAAATGTCGGAACCAACAACAACCTGACCGGAAAATTCTTCTGGTCCATAAAATACTGGAACTGTATGGAGATGCTGGGGAATCTTCTTTAAAACTGAGTATGATGTAGCATATACTCCAGGCTTTGTTCTTCACTAGGTTTTGGTTGAATACTGGGGCTGGGGTTGGTGTTGTTGTTGTCCGGCACGGATACTGGAAACAACAACAACAACAACAACAACAACAACAACAACAACGTCGTGGCCGGAATCTTCTTCTGGTCCGGAAAACACTGGGAATGGAACTGCATGGAGATGCTGGGGAATCTTCGTGAATACTGATTATGATGTAGCATATACTCCAGACATTGTTCTTCACTAGGTCTTGGTTGAATACTGGGGGCTGGGGTTGGTGTTGTTGCATTCCGGCACAAATGTCGGAACGAACAACAACCTGACAGGAAAACTCTTCCAGTCCGTAAAATACTGGAACTGCATGGAGATGCTGGGGAATCTTCTGTAGAGTAGTATGTGTGTAGCATATACTCCAGGCTTGATTCCTCAATAGGATTCAATACTGGGGCTGGGGTTGGTGTTGTTGGTGTCCAGCACGGATGTCGGAAACAAGAACAACAACGTTGTGACTGGAATCTTCTTCCGGTCCGTAAAATACTGGAACTGATACTGGAACTGCATGGAGATGCTGGGGAATTGTCTGTAAAACTGAGTATGTGAGTATGTGTAGCAAATACTCCAGGCGTTGTTCTTCAAAGGATTGATTGGTCTTGGTTGAATACTGGGGGCTGGGGATGTTGGTGCCGCTGTCTGGCAGGGATGCCGGAAATAACAACAACAATGTTGTGAACAGAATCTTCTTCCGGTCCATAAAATACTGGAATTGCATCGAGATGGAGATGCTGGGGAGTCTTCTTTAAAAGTATGATGTAGCATATACTCCAGGCTTTGTTCTTCACTAGGTCTTGGTTGATTACTGGGGGCTGGGACGTTCCAAAACGACTAATTTCCACGTACACTTAGCTACCAGATCTCCGACGCAACGCATCTTGTAAAAAATAGGGGGTCCTGGGAAACTATTTCATAAAAATTCGATTTTTTTTTGCTACCAGAATTCGACTACAAATCGGCTAGAAAAGGAATACATATCAGATTTAAATCTGATTGATATCTGATTTATAGTCGATTTTTGGTAGCCTTCCCAGATCCCCCCCATGTATAATTTATACTAGACCCGCAGTATGGCACGTGCTGATAGGGCTACCACATGTTGACTATATATCTACCAATTATCAACTATGTTTCTACCTTAAATCGACAATGTTTTTACCATAAATCTACCACGAAACAGCCAGAGAAATCGGACCTAAATGAAAATAGTTTCCCGGGCCCCCTATTTTTTAATGTAGTCAAACTACTTGGAGATCTGGTAGCTAAGCGTACGAGGAAATTAGTCGTTTCGGAACGTCCCTGGGGTTGGTGTTGTTGCTTTCTGGCACAAATGCCGGAAGCACCAACATTCGTGACCGGAAAACGCTGGTGTTTCCGGTCTTTGAGAACTGGATATGGATCCAGCTGGGGCAAACTGCAGCCAGCTTGGGTTGATATACTTGGAATAGTCTTGGTTAGAATGCTTGGTTGCTTGTTGAATGGAGCCAAGGAGGAGGATTGTCCCCTTCGGAAGGGGATGTCACCATGGTGGATTCGGATGCCAGAAGGTGCTGGTCAAGTAGGAACTATGTAGGAATCAGTACAGATTATAGGTGATAATTCTCAGAACCGAAGTGTAATTTTGCGCGTTTGAAAAATTCGATATGAAAATTATGACAAGGAAGCAGACCTACTTGTCTACACTTTCAGCGCCTCTGACATTCACTTCCATTCAGTTGATGGCAATCACATTAATGACAACCCAGAGAGATACTTTGGCAGGGACATTGCCAGTTGCACCAGTGATGCCATTCAGCAGCAGTTGTGGAAGTGCATAGTCAAACTTTCCCCTCCTGCTAGTACCTTGTTCCACAGGGTAGCATGGACAAAGCCTTTCTCCAGAGGCTTTGCCTTGAGTTCCATAGAGTTTCGACTTGGCTTTTGATCTTAAATTGCTCTCTTGTCTTTGCTGGTGTGGTTAGGGGTTGGGGTTGGGGTTGGCAAATGACATTAAAAGGGGTAACAATAGTATTTGTGCTAAGCTCTGGGATGGCAACCAAAGCATGTCCCGAGGCTAAGGTCTATCTGAAGCAACAGACATACATGCCCACCAGCAAGAATGAGAATTAAACCTTCTGATCTTTTAACTTTTCTGAGCTTGCTGCCACATTACAGATTGGGCTGGTGGCAGCCTCCTGTATCCTGACAATGGGTACACCAGGACAGGCCATCTTGTCCTGGAGTTGCTGGAGTCTAGGTATCCAGACATGTGTGACCCAGAGGTGGATTTGGAAGGTGAAGCTCTTGAACACTAAGATTTCTATTCTCTACCATTGCAGGGCACCTCTTGGTAGGTGCTGGTCTCAGAATGGTAACAAATTGAATACTTGGTTGCTCTGTTATGAAGCCTACTTGAAAATCCTCCACGACAAGCTTGCCTTCCACAAATCTGGCTAGCAAGTAGCTTCCCTCCTTGGATTGGTTTTTGATTTTGATGGTATGTTGGCTGGTTGCCCTGGACAAGCAGCCTGGAACTTTGCCCTCTTGATATTGATGAAATATTTAGGCACTCAAAAGCAAAGTGTCTGTTGGAGATCTGTGGGGACTTTGCCACTGAGGTGTGTGGTAACTATAATTGCTATGCCAGCCTTCTGGCTGGCATTGATGGGGGCAGTCCATGTAATCTGGAATGTCTGGTTCAGGTCAAGTGTAGTATTGGCAGACACTACCACAAATGCTATCATGGAGCAAACTCTGGCTCAACAGACTCCACTGACCAACCACCCTTGGTCCATTTGGTTCTTGTTCCTGCTGTTGAACCTGAGGGGACTCTGCTGGCTGATGCCATGATGTATTAAAAAAGATCATAAAATTTACATTTAATCTTGTGAACTACAAGAGGCACTGTGCTGAGGGCCAGAACCAATGTTTCTGTGAAATGAATGCTCCTTCTAGCTGTTCTGAGGGGCGGCACCTTCATCCAAAGAGTAGGTGTGATGGCAGAATGGCTGGTTGATGCCATGAATGGGTTCAAGAAGCTCAAACCACAAGGTAATGTTTTGGACTGTATCACCTATGGCCACAGGGAGCACATATTTTCTTTAAGTGCTACTGCCATACTGCTCAACTCACTCTCTGTAGCTGGTCAATGAATGATCAGTGCACTATCCTGCTATTGTGCAAGGGAGACACAGAGGGTTACCAATTGAGCATGTTGCTCTATGGAATGACACTGGTCCATATCCAAAGACCTCCAATCACCTTACCCTGACATTGTTCAGTCATGGTATGTTGACAATGCTCCTGCAATGCATGGCAAAATCAGCTCTTTTTTTATCATGGATAGATTGGTTGAATGTGGCCCAAAGGAGTGCTAGTACTATAATCCTGAGCCTGCCAAGAGCATTTTTCTGAGCCTACCAGCAATGACAGCCTAGGCACAGAATGTCTAGTAGTAGGGGCCATTCAATTTCAACTTTGTTTACGACTATCTGGGGGCCTTTATTCTTGGTGTGCTTGACACCTGTGCCTTGTGGGTGGTTCCAAAGACCAAGCAATGTGTTGCTGGTGCAAAACTCCTTGATGGAGTGATTTGGAAGCATCCACAGGTGGCCTACACTGCTATGACCAAGTCCCTCTAGGATGCCTTGGTCCCTCCTGTAGGTGAAGTCCTCCTTGATGGCTTTCTCTGAGCCCTGCTTGGCAACACCATGGAGATATTGGCAGCCCTCTAGGGCTGGGGGTGCCAATATCTCCTGGCCTGCTTTTCAGGCCTTGGTGTTCCTGACCCATCTTAAACATGTTCTAGGTACCAACTTACTGAGTTCCTCTTTCCTGACCATGAACAACCTGACGAATTAATGCTGCTGTCAGCCACTTCCACTGATGCCTAGTGTGTACATCAGGAATATGTTAAAGATAATCAAGGCCCAGGTTGAAGCATGATGCAATGAGCCTCAGACAAGGAGTGGCAACAATAACTCGGGTGGATGACTGCCACTGATCAATTACACCCTATAACCCCCAAGATGACTATATTTGTCTTCTTATACTACTAGCTTTTCATTCATGTGCCTATCATTCTTAAGTGTCTGTTGGGGACCAAGATATAGCTGTTACACCAAGTTGACACTTACTAGTTAATGTTCTAAGAACTTGTTTTTGTACTTTGGGTTGATTTTGGGTTATCTTTCTTTGGTATAATGACTCATCAGATTTAAAATATGACTTGCGCTACTGGTACAGCAAGAGCAGGTGCAGGAAAAAATATTTGGTTGCAAAACTGGTGGGAATAAATTTGAGCACATGCCCCCTAGTATAAGAAACTTGGTATGATTCAGCTTTTTCATCAAACTAGTCACCACTATAAATAAGGCCCCAGTATCAAATAGTGGTGCATAGATTTGGTAGCCACGTCTATACTAGGATAATATTTACAAACATAAAATAATCATACTACCATGATGGATGATGATGATTCTTTTTCTAATGTTGATGACAATTGTTCAAGCCATGGAGTAGCACTTCCCTCCAAAGAGTTGTTGTGGAAGCACAACCTGGTTGTTTGTTGGGCTAGGGGATTATGTTAGATAATTGCTCAAAGGAGTTTAAATGGTATGTTTGACTGTAGCAAAGACTAAAGAAATTTTTGGTGAAGTGGACGATTTGTCCATGTTTTGTTTGTGGGTCAACCCACAAATAACCCACAAATCTGCAGAACCTACTTTCAAACACCAAAAGACATTAGTAAATTAGCATTAATGACTAAAATACTCAACTTCCTTGGGTCTCCTATAACCCAAAGAATGACTCTAAAATCGCAGGTTATATCCACATTCTTCATTTGGTAGCAAAACAGTCTTGCACATGCCTAAAAAGGAAGAAGGGATCTAAAAAAGAGGAAAAAGAGGAAGAAGAGGACGCCTCCCCTGCTAACTTTCAGACTGTTAAGCAGGGCATTCAGAACATTAAACTGAAGCAAAAACCATAGTACTCATTTCTACATATCCTACACTGCTAACATTTGGAATGATAAATTAACGTTGGGAACACATAGTTTCAATTGATCTGCAACTTTGCACCTCTCTGGTTGGAATAAGCTCAATATTTGGGCAATTTGAATGCTTATTTTTGCACTAAACACATCTATTAACGGATATACAGTCATGTAGATAACATATGTTTAATGTGACTGATGCACTTGCAAAAGCTACTTAAAAGGGGCCTTTTTTGGCATATCAATGTGATTTTACTATCAGTTGGGTTCTAGTACTGGTCTGTTACAGACAGGACCAGTTTATTTGAAAAGCCCAGACTGAGAGCTTTATCATGATACTTATCGTACTTATTGAGAATGTTTAATGCAGTGTTTAGTCAGTCAATAGTGAACCCAAATATTGCTCAGGCACTTATTCAGCTGCATATAGTTTTCATGTATTTTTTTGAATTTTGAGCTGGAGAGAGGGATTGAAGAGAAAAAAAGGGGTTTTGCATGGTGCAAAAATGTTCCCTGTGTTATTTTCACGTGATAAATTTCACTCTTTATTTCACTACACATCCTGATTTCCTCTTTTTGTTTCCATTCTGTCACTTCTTTCCATTCAACTGACTAACACCAGCTTCTTTGCTATCCAAGCCTTCTTTGCACCTCAAGTGACTCATAGACTCACGTTGCATTGCCTCACCTTGCACATCCACTAAGAGGGGATCCATTGAAGGATACGGATGTGCGTTGGCTCGATGGAGACGCGGACCGGTCAATGGATCCCCTATTAGTGGAAGAAATGGAGACGCAAGTCATTCTTGTTGGCGCTTCCCCCCCTCTCACTTCTCCTTTGCTTCCACTGACACACCTTGCTAAGAGAGGGGAAGGAAAGGACCGACTTGCTTTGCGTGTCTCCATTGCTTCCACTAAGAGGGAATCCATCAACTCACAGGCGCCTCGTGCCTTCATCTTGCACCTCTGTTGCTTCCACTAATGCGTCTTTCAATCCATCGACTTGCCAGCGCGTGCTTCCACCAAGAGGGGATCCATTGACTTGCCGGCACCTTACGCCTCTGTTGCTTCCAGCACTAACGTGCCTTGCGTCACTAAGAGGGGATCCATTGACTTGCCGGCACCTTACGCCTCTGTTGCTTCCAGCACTAACGTGCCTTGCGTCACTAAGAGGGGATCCATTGACTCGCCGGCGCCTTGTGCCTCTGTTGCTTCCAGCACTTACATGCCTCGCGTCACTAAGAGGGGATCCATCAACTCACCAGTGCCGCGACAATCAACCTGCTATGATCTCTTTGTTGTTGCTTGTTGTACTTCTTTTTTCCATACTTTTGTTATCCACTCACTTTATTGAATGCTGCTCTTTTCTAAAGCAAACACACACCAAGATGGTTAGGGGAATAGATGCAATAGATCTTGCAATGGATCTCCTTGAACAACTGAGCTGCTACCTCCTCCTGTGGCTGTTACTACTCCTCCCCCCAAAAGATGTGACTTGACTAACAATCAAAGACAAGCTATTCTACACAGACTGCTTCTGCATCAGAAACAGAACAGCAAACTTGCTAAGGGTGCTTATAAGAATGCTGCTGTAGCTGTATCATTGTTCAAAGTTTCCCCTCCAACTTGTGCAAACATTTGGAAACGATACAAGGAAACTCAGGATGATGATACGTGCCCAGCTGGTGATGTGTCAAGCAACAGGTCCAAGTGTGACAGGAAGCCAAGGGAGATTGGACTTCTTCTTGAATCAATCAGAAGTATTCCATACAAGCAAAGAGGAGATCCAAGGACCTTATCAGCAGCAATCAATATTCTGGTCACCAGTATTCACTGTCTTGTTTGACATGGAACCATCAAGAGATACAGCTGCACGTTAAAGCCTTTCCTAAAAGAAGCAAACAAAATGGAAAGGATTAGATTTGCTCCTCTGTCTCATATTGATAACAGCAATGGTGTGTTTGACTTGATGTATGACAAGGTACATGTTGATGAGAAATGGTTCTTCATGAAGGAAGTAACAAGCAACACATATCTACTTGATGAAGAGATTGAACCAGTTGACAAGACACTGTCAAAGCAGCAAATCAAGAAAGTGATGTTTCTTTGTGCAACACCAAGGCCCAGATTTGATACCAGTAGGAATCATGCTTGGTTTGATGGTAAGCTTGGTATTTGGCCTATTGTGGAGTACAGACCAGCACAGAGGTCCTTGGTTAATTGCCCAAGAGGTACCATTGAACCCCACCCTATTAATGTCAATGAAGAAGTGTATGGGAAGCCCATGATCAAAAAATTTCTACCAGCCATTTACGAAAAGTTCCCCAGGGGCAATGGAGATTGTGTTCCAAGTTGTGTCATCCAGGAAGATAATGATAAGCCTCATACACTCAACACCAGAGCAGCTGTGACAGCTGCAGCTTGCAAGAGGAACTGGAATATTGTTGTGAAGCCCCAACCACCTAACAGTCCTGACTTTAATGTTCTTGATTTGGGATTCTTCAATTCTATCCAGAGCATTCAGTACAAGAAGTGGTCTTCTAACATGGACACATTGATTGCCAATGTGATTGCTGCATTTGAAGAATCCAAATGTGAGACTCTAAACAAGGTCTTTTTGTCACTACGGTGTTCGTGGTGACAACACTTACAACATTCGAACACCTTGGGAAAGCAAAGCTTTCTTGTCAAGGATAGCTTCCAGTATCAATCACTTGCGACCAAGAACAGATCACCTTTGCACGTTCAGTACTGGCGGACTTCAACAATAGTAATAGTACCGATACTACTATTGCTGATGCTGGGAGTAATGGTAATGGTACTACTACTAATAGTAGTAATATTGTTGTTTAATGTGAATGATAAAACTGTACTTGTAGTAGTATTTCTACAGGGTCATGCATACTGCACCATTATTATGGAAAAATTAGAGTAGGGCAAACTGCACCATTGTTTAGGATTTAGGAACGGAGGTAGTAATTATTATTTTTTGAAAGTTTTGTGGGTCGCAAACATTTGTCAACACGCGACGGGAAAAAGTCAAAGGAAATCTTTTTTTCGTCCTCTCACAGGGTTGTCGAACGCGGTGCTCTCTTCACGTTTACAATTATGCGCAGAGAATAAACGTCGATGTGTTAATCGTGGTCGCAGTATGAGATCACATACAAAAACACGAATAACCATCCCACATCCGTTTTGTACAAAAATTAAAGAAGTTCAGCTTCTCGGAACAGAGCGGTTGACTTCGCCAAACTTCTCTACAGTAATCGATACCATGTTTTACGCATTGGGTTGACACTGACGTCCATTTTTTTGACACGTCTAGCACAGAAAAAAATCACGGATACTAACGTGAAACAAGTACACTCTGCTTCTTCGAAAGATACAGGACGAATATTGTTCTTGGTCCGAGTTTTTTCCGAAACAAAACGCTATTCGGTTTCATAAAGTGAACAGAAAGGCAACTTTCACCAACTAAACTTTGTCCTCTGCACCTAAAGATATTGCATACTCTGACGAGTAAGCGTAATATCTGTCAACAATATTAGGCTTCTCGCGACTTCTTTACAATGCATTCAGCAATACAAATTTGTAGAAGTTCGGTACTGCTCTTGAAACTGATCTCGGTCCTGCAAGCTCCAACCTGGACAAATGGATATGTTTTCTCAAACAGAAATGTGCCAATATGCGAAGCAGGTTGTCATTGCTACGGGAGTGAAGGCAATTGCCCTTCCTTCCCAACCGTCACCGAAGATATGCTCAAAACCTTCCGGGAGTTGAATCTTGTCAATCCAATGAAAGTTTGGTGCGATCCGTTGCAACTGACAGAGTGCATTTCAACACTCGAAGAAGGAGAGGCATGTGTGGTTGATTTGATTGCTCCAGATTCAATTCAGGAAGCTCCATGCCCAAGTGGTTATTCATATAGGTAAGACTTTCGGACTCGTTGAAGACCTCAGCAAGCCTTGTCTTCTAGCTTCATTCAATTCCATGCAAGTTTTGCAAAGCCGTGAATTTTTGTATTAACTAATATCGCGTCTACAATATTTGTAATCTCATGGATGCACTCCGCATAGGCTTACTACGGTTCCGTCGTTAGAAGATGCGATTGCAGAAGGACAATACATTACGCACACCGGAGCTTGTGGCACATGTAGTTCCTTACAAGACCTCGCTCTGATGATCGAGTACCCGAATTTACCATACAAGGCGCAACAGTGTTTCTTTCGGTCAAGTGCATTGAAAAATATTGAAGAGGGTATCGCATGTTACCAAGAGATCGGTTTCACTCAAACCTGTTCCGCCACATTAGCCTATCACCAGAAGAGAATTGTAGACAAAGGTTGTGGATATCAATGCGCAACTTGGGCATATGATGGGGATTTGGGGAGACGTGAGTGATATCATAAAGGATTACGTTTCATCATGGTTGCACGCAAAGAATTTCTCGCTAATACTTCAACTGTTATTAATTCATCCTTTTCCAATCTCAACCGACAGCTAGCTGCGAGGACGTTACTGGATGTGGACCATGTGTCGATAATTTTGGTATTACTGCTCAGCTAGAGCTGATATCAGGGAGGACGTTTGCAAATTCTGGATACCCTTCCCAAAAGGCCCAGCAATGTGTCAACATTGCTCCCATCGATGTAATCGGTGGAATCGACATCTGTGCTTATGCGCCTATAGAGGAGCCTCCTGCTATGGAAACTGAGGCGCCAACAATGTCACCAACAGCTTTAAAAACAGCGGTACCGACGCCAACAAGTATTGTTCAGACTTCACAGTATCCTATGTTGAGCACAACACAAGAGCCAGTGGAGCCGCCAACTGGACTTCCCTCGGTATCTTTGGTTGAAGTCACAACAGCACCAGCACCTGTCGAAAATGTAGCCCCTGTCGAAGTCACTACAGCACCCGTCGAAACAACAGAGAAACCAGTCACTACGGCACCAGTCGAACCAACAGAGAAACCGATTCTTCTAATCACTGCCTTTCCTACGCCAGATCCAGCGCCTCTTCCGACGGCAGATCTATACTTTCAACAATGCCTCAATTCAGCAGCAATCGAGGTTCGAATGGGCGCCTTATCTGGAGGAAGTGGCGTCGTATGTGACTGCGTCGAAGCAGAAAAAGGAGTGACGAACAGACCAAGATGCTTCGCGAGTGCCAGTCGATCTGCTGAGACAGAATGCAAAATCGAGCATGATATTTGTGAGATTGATGCGGATTGCTGTGGTGCTGGCGTGAGAAAATGCCGAATAGGCAGCTGTCGAACCTCATCTCGAGCAGGTAGCAGAACCCGACTTCGTCTATCGGGGAACCGGGGGGGAGCCGCTCGAGGACGAACCAGTGTCAACGAACATACACGTCGTCGAAGGGTGAGACGATCGTGAAAAAATCTGGCGGATTTTTTTGTAGTAAAAAGCCAAAACATAGCGAGGTGGTCGGGCACAAAAAATCAAGCAAAGACATGAAAAATAAGGTCGGAGTCAACCTCTAGAATATGAAAGAGTCCGAGAGATGACGATACCCCCAAGAGATTTGCTGCGACACGACGTATATCGCGTATCAAACTACCGAATCAATGCAGTTCCTTTGGTTTAAGCTATTTCAACTTGGAAAGATAGTGACAATCGGCAAGCTGTCCTCTTGTTTTTTATTTTAATGGATTTATGTTTTAAGTGAAATTGTTTGAAGATTGAAGAAGGATGAATTTACTGAGATATTATTGTGGTATTTTGACACTTGTTGTGTGTGAGAAATATAGAACATAATGCTAGAATAGTTCAGAACTTCATATTGATGTCAGCAACAAAAACTTCAAAAGTTTTTTTTTCAGATTTCACTACTACTAGTGCAGTACGTAGGCCAGACTGGTAGTAGTTGTCATGTTCTATCCACCAGAAGTGTGGAATGTAAAAGAGCAGCAGGAAGATCATTGTGCATTGCTGGTTCTAAAAGCTTTCATTTGGTCTGGTATTGAGAAATTTGAGTAGATATTTGTAGTACGGTACTGGTAGTACGTATGGTACTGTACCTTTCTGCAATTAATTCTTCCATTTTTATCCTGGTAGACCCCGGGACGATCATCATTGACGATTTTACCACGTACCATTGCTACTAGACCCGTTACGGGAATGGAACCGGCAGGTGCTACTTAACACACAAAATGAAGCGTTTGAATTAGTCCTACAAACTGTACACAAAACTTGATACTAAGAGGGGGCTGGGAGAATTTAAAAAGAAATTATGGTAGCGCGGCTTATATTTTGGTAGCGTTTGTGGTAGCAAGATGGTAGCATTGATGGTAACAATCTGGTAGCAATCTGGTAGCAAGATGGTAGCAATCTGGTAGCAAGATGGTAGCAATTCTAGCCGGATTTTGGTAACTGGTAAAGAATACCGGATTGCTACCATAAATCCTACCAAATTCTGGTAACTGTTCCGGTAACGGTTGTGGTAGACACTTACTTCACATAAAAATTGAGCATAAATACAGCAATTTTTTGCTCCAGGACTGCTTTTTAAACAATACTCCTGTTCGCGGTACGTTACTAGGACTGCTTTCCAAGATTGGCTCATACAGCAGCAGCAGCAGCAGCAGTCACAAAAGCAACCACAGTAACAGCAGGAGCAACATCAAGCATGGTATAATAACGCAAAGCAAGCAGTCTTCTGGCTGGGGTTGGGGTCCTTCGATGCCTCATAATTCACAAAGAGATGATGGCAAGAGCAGGATCATCATCGTCAAAGAAAGGGAAACGTCAGGAAGAGCAAAGCCGTAATCCAGAACCAGTATACCGGAGACTAGAGCTCGCAAAGCAAATAGCGTGCTACAATTACTGGCTCTATTTGAATACAGCTGGATCAGAAGGCTGGGACCCTATTAACAAGCCTTCTTCTGTTTACAACTACAGAAGCTCAGCTTACATTCAACAGCACATCAAAGTATCAAGTTGGCCCAAAATTGGGAAGGTACGTTTCGGAGTTGGGAGTTGGTGGGAAGGAACAGTACTTACTATTGCTCACGCCGTTATTCCTTTTAGAGTATGGCAACACTTGCCCAAGATCTACAGAATCGAGGAATCCGTCTTGTTGATCCATACAGAGAAGTAGAAGAGAAGCTTGCAGCAATTGCCAGAGCCAAGGAGGAGGAAACTGTTACTGAAGACGAATATTACTCGGAATCGGAAGAAGAAACACCACCAGCAACCCCCACGATGCCACGCAACAACAACACCAAGAAGAGTCGACAACCAACAGGAGACGATGAGATGCTTTCAGAGCTTGCTGGAAGCATGTCAATCTCCAAGAAGAAGAGTAAATGTCCTGATAAGAATGATCTTCAGTGGATTTCTGGATCTCTCATGTATCCAGCTCTTTCCGGAAGATGGACAACCTTCGACCATCATACTGATGATATGGTTAACTATTCCTTGGTGAGACTGCTCACACACACGGGAGCAACGAAATCAGACTATGTCCTTCAATGGATCGATGAATATACCTTTCAGGTCAGATGCAAGTGGCCTGCGTTCATGAGACAGTGTATGACACAGGTTGATTTAGATATGACAACAACTAAAGATGGAAAAACGTATCCAACCTTTCCACGGGATCATGCACTGTGGACTAGCATGGGAATCGAAGCAATGGAACTCAAGGAACCTGATGGATGCATCTGGTCTGAGGGGAACCTTAAGTTCCAGAAGAGGATGGATATGTCTGTTACTAGAGCAATCCTTCAAAGACCAGCTTCATAGCTGGCATGCTTGCTCTGGGGACTCCCAACATGGCGTGCGTTTCAAGCAGCAGTTTCAAGCAGCAGTAGTAACTGCTCGTAGTAGTACTAGTAGTATCGACGGAGCAGAGGAGCAGCAAACTGGAGAGCAAAATAGATGAAATTGAACTTTCCTGGTACAAGCTGTACAGCAATTTGCTGTAGAAATTCCTTTTGCAAGGGGAGAGCCTTGCCAGTTTGCTCAATTTGACCTCCTCCGTAGTGCTACTGCTATTACTAGTAGTACTGAGGAGTCTAGATTTACTAGTCTGGAGAGCAAAAATGGATGAAATTGAACTTTC
>CAACVS010000620.1:10123-28906 GCA_900660405.1 Pseudo-nitzschia multistriata | reverse complement strand
CCTGGTACAAGCTGTACAGCAATTTGCTGTAGAAATTCCTTTTGCAAGGGGGGAGCCTTGCCAGTTTGCTCATTTTAGTGAATCTTGACCTCCTCTGTAGGGCTACTCGTAGTAGTAGTACTGAGGAGCCTCTTGCTAATCATACTACTTGTAATACTACTCGTAGTAGCATGCTGCCACTTGGAAGCCTACTACTAGAACAGCATTGATTACAGAAGGAATAGGCCAGGAGTACTAGGAATACTACTACTAGTACTAGTAGTTATTGTATGTCTCGTGGAGGGACTGGAATCCAAGCCTCTCCAGTATGATTGAATTTTGATAGGCCCAGAAGGAGTTGACTCGCCAGCAAGCCACGCTCCAGGGGATTGCTCCGGTCTATTGCAACTACCCCGTAAATCCAGCTCACTTGCTGGAGACCAATGCTGTGCTGTTGTTGCTGCTGGGCGGACTGGTTAGAAATAATTAACATCATACTCCAGCCCATCCAAAAATACAGTTGCCCCAGACTGAAACTTGAGCTGTGTAATAACAGCAACAGCATTGAAACACTGTCTGTGCCTCCTCATCATTGTAGCTCTGTTCGGCTTCATGTGTCTAAAATGAGTAGTGAGAACATTAAACTGTTTCAATCTACCATTAACAGCTTCCTGCTGYGCCCAAGCATTTGATTTCATCTTCCTTTGTTCACTAGTCAATCCCATTCCAGGAAGCTTGAATCTAGGATCTTTGGTATATCMACTATCAACTTCGACAGCTTCATCACTGTGTAAAAGGGTTCCTAATCCCTCAATGAATATTGTTGCATCATTAGTACTTCCAAGAAAAGGACCATTCACCCAAACAATCCACCCAGTCTTCAAGCAAACGCCTACTTCATACTTGAGAGCTGGCCCATTAAACTTATGGGAGWACATTGTTTTTGTCCAGGGTGAAGGCTCAAAGACAGGACAGTCTGTTCCATCRAYGCTTATGAAACAGTTTGTTTGGATAGTATCTCCTTGATAACCATTGAACCTGTTGTCAAGACTAATCAAATCATCCTTTAGTTCTGCAATCCTTGCCACAAAGTACCAAGCCCACTCTGAAAAGACCTTTGGAGAAGGCCATCCGACTATGGCGCAGTGGATTTCAACAGTTGAATAGATCTTTAGGTGAACTAGGGCCCACAGCAAATGCTTTGGTTGAGCACCAGTTGCAATACCACGCGCTGCTATCCTATTCCAAATATCTGCTACTATTTCACTTGAAGCTCCAAAGCATGATGAGAATCTCTTATCCTTTGTCTTTGAATTCCATCTCCTCTTTTCAGGCCACCGAAGAATATCTTTTGCTACTAATTCTATGGTGTCTTTGCAGATCATGGTCGACCGTTGTCAGCGAGCTTGTCAGCGAGCTGGTGTTTTGCTTAACACAGGATCCAGCTACTTCTACTGGGTCCTTTTCTACAGTTCAAGGCTTGTTCAATCGACAATAGATGAGAGCTATTGATTGATACTAAGCGCAGTAAGAAAGAGTGAGTGGAAGTGCTTCAAACAGCTATTCCCATGGTCGGTTGCTTTGAACCGGGGAGTTTTTCTTTAGAATGAAAAGAACAGTTTAGCGAGCTGGATCAGCGTGCTGGAGGCAGGTAAAGGTCAAGACACTAGGCCTCAGTACAATTTTGAACGCTGAATCAAAACCCTTCTATTTTGACCAAAATGGCAAGGCAAGTACCTTGATCCACGATTTTCTACAGGATTTTCTACACAGCTTTGTACTAGGATCCATCCAAATAGATCAATTTTGCTCCTCGCTGAGCAGCTGGATCAGCAGCTGCAGTTTTAGCGTTGACCAGTGTAGGCCCCAGTAGCAGCTTGGCTGGCTGGCTTTGATATCAATCCCGGATAGTATTTAAATATGCGTTGCAGTCCCGGGAACCTCCAAGAAACTATTACTACCAGATTGCTGCCAGAATTGCTACCAGAATTGCTACCATCTTGCGACTAAAATTGCTACCATCTGGTAGCAATCTGGCAGCAATCTGGTAGCAATCTGGTAGCATWTGTAGCCAGAATCTGGTAGCAAGTTTTCCTACCAAAAAAAAWTMATAATAAATAGATTCTCTTAYCCCCYTCYYCAAAGTTTCAGTCCTCGTAAACAATATTGGTCGTGAATGATTGCTCTGTTAAGAGCGCCAGCAAGTTACCATTCTTATTGCCAGACTATTGCCTGGTAGCGTGCCCGGCGTGGTAAAATAGTCAATGATGATCGTCCCCGTGTATAAATTGTACAGCTTCAGTACCTGTCAGCAACCAATGAGCACTTGTACTGGTACGTATGTGGCTTGGACGGTGTGGATATTATGGATTGAAAAAATGTTATTTTGTCAGAGCGATGATACAGTGATAGTTTGTTTTTAAAGAAAAATACGAATGACGTTATTTGAAAAGGCGACCACAATCCACGAACTGGCTTTCTGTTGGATCTCTTTATAAGACTTGTCTTCATGTTCCGTTGTCCAGTCGGGTGACAATGTGACAATTATTCCAACAATGACATTCATTTTAATCGTTGGAATTCAAATCCGGGCATTGTATGATCCGATGTAAGAGGAAACGATTTTTTAAAATCGGAGTTTTACAAGTCCTCTGATTTCCTCATCAATTTCTAAATTCAAAAAGATAACATCACTATCACCAATCATCAACCGCAGCTGTGCTAGCAGTAAAAGTAATTCTTTCATTGGATTCCATTACATTCCAAAACACAATCGTCACCATCACCAAACTGCGATGATGCTTTCTTATCTTATCTTTTTGCTGACCCTGACAGCTTCAATTTTGGAAGGTAGCACAATCGTTGCCGATGAGCTAGAGGATCCATTTGCATACATGCTCCGAAAGCCTCGAATTGTAAACGGCGACAAATCAAATCCATCGAACAGACCATTTTTTGCAAGGGCAGGCTATGATGAATATTATTTTACCGATGATATCTTGTGCGGGGCTACGTTGATATGGTCAGATATTGCTATCACCGCTGCGTAAGTCCCGATGACACTGAAAAACTGTTTTGCTTATTCAAGCAGTGGCTTTGAAATCCTTTTATAAAATTCAGTTTACTAAGCACAAACATCATTTCGTGTTTTTGAATCATCTTCCTGGCGTCAATTCTTGTGAATAGTCACTGTCAGGGGGCTTTCAACAATGGTTTGCTTATTTTGGATCAGCAAACCAACGACTACACGAAGCTGACGCCAATTAATCGTCAGATTCGACATCCAGGATGGTCCATAAGTCGACAAAATCTCAATTACGATGTTCTAGTAATGCGATTAGCAACACCACTTTCAAATCTTGATGTCGCAAAACCTATAAATATCAACACTAAGTCTTACTACCCGTCGGAAAAGCAGCAGTTGAAAGCATACGGGTTTGGTCTAACGGAAAATCAAAGTGTCTCGAATCATCTGCGAGAAGCAGATGTCACTTATATCAGTAACGATGAATGCTTTGGGAGGGGGATTAATTTTAACAATGTGTTGAATAGCAACGAAGTCATGTGCACGGATCCATTTGCTGGAAAGACTGCCACTTGTTTGGGAGATAGTGGTGGCCCACTGACTGATGCATCTGGCACTACCTTGATTGGAGTCATATCGTTTGGTTCAGGTTGCGAAGCCGATTTAATCCCTGATGGGCATGTTCGACTATCACAGGTTTCTGAGTGGGTTCAAGATCAAATTTGTTTGCTGTCGGCAAATCGTCCCGCCTCGTGCGGCCCAAGTGCTGAATACCGTGATCCCCAAGCCTTCGAAGTTGTCGTTGACTTTACTCACGATTTCTATCCCGAGCATACAACGTTTGCCGTTCGATCCAAAAGCTCGCAAAAAACTGTCTACGCAGGGCCAGAATACATTCCAACTCGCAATGGAAACCACAAAGAATCAATCTTTTTGGTTCCCGGAGAATATACCTTTGAGGTTTACGATCTTGAGGGCAACGGTCTTCTCTCCGAAAGGGGGAATGGACTTTGGAAGATATCAGTTCTGTTTGATGGATGTACCGAAACCGAAGTAGCCAGTGGAGGGCCTTCTTTCAAGAACGAACAAGGAACAAAATTTGTTATTTCTGCTGATAAGGCGACACATAATAGCAGATGCATAAGCAAGAATGATGAAATTGCAATTGAAATGAACGAATGCTTGACCAAGAAGCAAGCAGAATTGAGTGCCGGTGTCGCATTCTCGACAAGCTGCAAATGTGCACCAGATGAGGCAACCGGTAAAATAGAACTCGCATGTTTCAATAAGCTTGGTAATTCATGCTCTGTCAACTACGAAACCTGCACAGACCCAACAGATTGCTGTAGTGGGCGTAGGTGTATTGATGGGAAGTGCCGATCGGGTCCTCCGACAACATCAAGTAGAGACAGCAGCAGAATTGGTGGCAAAAGCGTCGGGGGCGCTGCAGGTAGAGCAGGGCGAAATAACGGGAATCTCCGTCGAGGATGAGTAAACAAGAATCCAAACAAGGTTGACAAAAACATATACTATTGTTTTGAAACGGTAGTAATTAATTTAGAGTGATAGAGACATCTCATGAAAAATTTGGGGTTCGCTAGTATTCAGCAAAAGAATATACGGTAATCGGTGTTAGTAATGATAATTATTTCACAATGAATTGATTTTGTCGCAATCTATTTTTGGCCAAACAATCATTTTGAGGCGTAATGCATCTTGTGGGATGGCAGCAGTTCCATCATGCGACTTGAGTTTCGATATACTTCTCTGTGGTGATATCGAAAACTTACGAGGGATAGATCGTTTGGCAAAAGTGCCAAGAAACAGTTCTCGCAAAGTTGTTGATACTTCCATGCTTCCACCACTGCCACACTAATAGGCCAGGAGTCTTCAGTGCTTCTGGTAGCTGACAGTGTTCAATACAACAATAATTGACCACTTCTTAAAGCATTGTTAAGCTTTAAGAACAGGAATGAGTATTTCCTTGCTGTCTACAGTAAATTCATTCCAGAACAACAATACAGTCTGCCCAATGCTTAAGGTAGAATGTGCCATATTCATGCCCTATGATCAATCTACATCAAGTCTCTATACAAAAAGTCTTCAATGTCAGTTCTGCTTGTTCAAAATAAAAATATGAAAGAAAATTTATGATCTTAGGTATTGTTATAATCTAACATTAATTATGATTGGGTCAATTCATCAATTTTGCTTTTGAGTGATTCCTCAGTTGATTACTTGCATGTCTGGTTCAAAAGATGCAGTCATCAGCAGGTGACTTCTGAGTTATCTCCTTTTGTAGTAGAAGACCTTTTGAACACAGAATTGGAAGAGGTCTGTAAAAATTAAGACTGAATTGAGGAGATAGAATCTTAACCACCAAGAAATAAAAAGGGCGCACTCCACAAAATACTATGGGAAAGAAAACAACAGCACCTGCAGGAGACACAAACATACAATGGCACTGTTATAAGAAAAGTAAAGGATGTTCTGTAAAACAGTCTTTGTTTTTTTAGTACTAGTAGTTCTGCCTGTTGCTGTTGATGAGAAAAAAAATAATCCTTTTACTCAGCATTGGAAGGGGATGCCCCTGAAAATAGCACTTCTCCTGCAGATTGGTATATAATTTCCTTTTATACTAGTAGTATTGGTAGTAGTGCATTCATTGGACTTGGAAATTGGATAATAATGGTGTTTTCAATCATCTTTTCCTTGAGTGGAATACTTAGTAGATCATCCTTCTCATAGAGCTTTTGGAGGTATCTTGGCATGGTTTTGATGACAGCACTGTCTTTATTGAACTGGTGTCCCTTTTCTTTACTCTGCTGTATTGCAACAAGACAAGAGACCTTCTTGAACCACTTGTGGCATCAAAATGTAAACTGATTGAGCCATTCTGGATCAATTAGATTTGGATTGATTCTATTATACATAATCACCCTGATCATGGTGTAGACACTGTCCTTGTACTCTTCATCAGATGAATCAGTACTATCATTCACATCTTGATTCTCCCAGGTTCTGATGATAGCAGGATAAGTACTCCCAATGATTTCCACATGGCTGCAATCCTCAAGGGTCATTCTGTTACCAGCATTTGCAAGCTTTGAGATAGTCATTGCTGGTGGTGCCACTGATGCTGGTGGTGGTTTCTTCCTAGGTGAAGATGATGGTGCTGTAATGGTTGTGTTGATTGTGACTGATCTTTGTTTCCTTGGAGATGGTATGGTGAGTATAGGAGAAAAGAACAATAAAGTAGTGCTACCTTGAGGATGTTGTGCTGGTGTAGTCTCTTCTTGGTGGTGGTCAGCAGGAGTTGAAGGAGTATAACTGCCCAGCAGTAAAGAGGAGGCCAAAGCCAAAGTGGTTAATGGTGTTGGTGGAACACCTTCTATTCTTGGCTCAGTTAAGAATTGATTCACTTCAAATAATTCTTTTGCAACCAAATTCAGTTTCAAGTAGTGGAACAAGAAAAGTGATAGCTCTTCTTTCTGCTATTGCACCTTCATTGTAATGATCAATACTTGTCTACTTAGCCTAGGCAGATTGTAGAATCCACTAGCTGATTTCCAATTCTCCTGAATCACTCCTCTGAACTGTATCCAATGGCTGATCCCTACATCTGAGTTAAGATAAGACCAGCAGCAGTAATAGGTTACAAGCTGGTGCTCTATTACATCTACTAATTTGTTATACAATTTCTTGGGTGATTGCCCCTTTGTCATTGTATTCTTCAACCCGGAAGACCTTGCCACTGAGGAGGAGCAGCAGAAGAAGAGAAATATTAGCTCTTAGCACTGGTTTAATGAGTGTAACTGCAGTAATGTGTAGTACTAAAAGCTTTGAATTCACACCTTGTCTAAGTGAAAGTATCATGCTTTGATAACTTAAAGTGGGGAGGAATCTGACTTTTGCATAGAGGAATTAGTGTAGATAAAAATATCTGTCTGTTACATATATTATGTGGATATACATAAATGTATAATGATTTCTTGTCACACAAGACTTTATACTTGGTGTAGTAAACTTCATTAATCATAACCATAGTACTGCTGCCAGCTAAAATATTAGTAATTAATTGATTAATGGACAAAGTTTACGAAGGCTATTCAAAAAGGTTATCAATACTACTAGTATTAATTAATTTACTTCATTAGTTTTTTCAAAGTTAATTAATCCTGTTGGTGACACTTCCCTAAAGATAGAATCATCTATATCCCCAAAACAAGAAAAGCTCTTAGCAGAGGAATTACTAGTTGTGGCAGGCACATCCTCTGCACTGTTGACATGACATATGTGGTTGCTGTGCAAATTTGAAATATCCCATGATCAGGGGCTCTCCTGCGGGGGTGACGTGTTTGAGATTTGGACTGCACATGAAATGCAGTTTTTCCTTTTTCCTTGCTTTGTGATGAGAATAAAATTGGTTCACACCTCTCTAAATTATGACCCCTGCCACAAATACTTCTATCTATTAGTAGAACTACAAAAGTACGTATAGTACGTACATACTGTACATATCGCTACGACTTCTTTACTTAGTTACTCTAAAAACAAAAATGTACTGGAATATATATTTTTCCCAACCAGGCAACTGGTCTCAAGGAGGCATCAACGAATAGCTTGGGACTGGTGTGCACTTCTCGATCCGCGATCAAAAAAGACTTCCCTCTGAATCTGTGGAACAAAAATCTTCTGATTGATTGCAAATGATTGCGAATGGCTTCGCACTTGCATTCCTTCGACTCAAACATAGGAACAATTCGCACGGTCCAATCATACGTCGAAAGTGCATCACATTCAGCCTCTCCGAATATCATCCGAACATTTTTTGCTTACAATATCTAACAAGGTTCAAACAATGATATCAAAGAATTATCTTTCTATGTGGCTTCGATCTTCTAGAAGAGCTACCCTCTGGGGTAGTAAGACTGGAATGATAGAGAAGTACGGTGTCGGGTATGTCGCTCGCATGTTTTCTACCCAAGGATCATCTGGGAAAAATTTATTGACTAACGAAGAAGGGGTTCACCAAACGATGCGGTTATCGAAATCATGGAGGCAAAAACCCTTATTTCGTCGGCAAGGTGATGTCCGATTCAAGACAGGAATGGAAGCTGCCAATCTTTTGATCCGAGAAGCTAAACGCCGAGACTCGCATGAGCAGGACTATATTGAATCCGTTACTTCCATCATGCAGTGCCTGTCGCCCGTCTTTGATCGCAATCCGAAGCATGCATTTGTCGCTAAAACTTTGATTGAACCCGAGCGTTTTATTCAATTTCGTGTAGCCTGGATCGACGACGACGGCGTAAACCGACTGAATCGAGGGTTTCGCATGCAATATTCCTCGGCCTTGGGTCCCTATGCTGGAAGCCTGCACTTAGGATCCAACCTCACCCATAATGTAGCGCATTCGTTAGCATTTGATACTGTTTTTTCTAATGCAGTTACAGGCTTTCCTTTGGGAGCAGCTGTAGGGGGCAGCGACTTCGATCCACTTGACAAGTCAGAGTCGGAACTCCACAGGTTTTGCCAATCATATGCTACCGAATTGGCAAAATACATTGGCCCCGATCAAGATATTCCTTTCGTTGGAATGGGATGCGGAAAAGAGGAAATGGGATACATATATGGACAGTACAAACGGATTAAGCCCACTGGAAATTTCATGACCAATTCAAATATGTTGCAGGTAAGTGGTGTTAATCTGTGTAACTGAGAAACCGGTTTCAATCAACATCTACTCTTCTCATACAGAAACAATTTTGATTCTCTTTCCACTGGTGTGAACTCCCGCTGATTGCAATATTAGGCGCCTGGTTTCACCATCGCTCATTTTGCCAATCGCATGCTCCAAGATCGGGGTGATTCCTTGGAAGGAAAACGAGTCATGATTACAGGGTCGGGCCGTACTGCAAGGTCAGTTGCCAAAAAGCTGCTCGAATATGGTGCTATTCCTATCACAATGAGCGATGCAAGCGGGCATGTCTACGAACCAGACGGTATTCCCGAAGGAAAATTGGCCATGCTCAATAAAATTAAGGAAGAGCGTGGCGCCTTATTAGGTCGATACATAATTAGTTCGACAACTGCAGAATTCAACTACCCAGAAAATTTGTTTGATATTCCTTGCGATATCTGTATCCCTTGCGGTGCCATGAAAGAAATCGATGATGCTGAAGTGAAAGCCCTTGCCGATAATGGGTGCAAGTTCGTTATCGAGGGAGGCCACTCTTGCGTTACATCTTCGGCGCGAAAAGTCTTGAAGAAACGCGGTATTCTCTACGGACCCCACACAATGACTATGACTGGACCTGCAATTATTTATGGCCTTGGTAAAGACGCTACTGATGGTGATCTAAAAAGAGAAGTTGATCGTATCTATAATGAGGTCAAAATGACGGCAGCTGAGTTTAATTCCCATCGAGACTTGTATGCTGGATCGAATATTGCTGGATTTTTACGAGTTGCAAACAATATGATGCTCCATGGAGCTGTGTAGGCATAACGAAGAGCAACGACTTAATGGACTCGATGATTTATCTTTGAGAACAACGAAGAGTCAGTATAAAGAATACGACGGTTTATCTTTATAGAAGCAAAATGGAGCCCCTTGGACCTTCAAATCGAGAGAAAGGATTTCAGTAGTAGTAGTAGTAATAGCATCTACACGGCACGTTCAAGAACATATCTGAACAAGGCTCAACGTTATATACAGCCGGCCACTGAGGATTGAGAGTTCGCGCGATCTGTGCTAAGCTTCTTTTTTCTTTTGGGTTTGTGGGCCAGCCAATGAAGTCCGCTAAAGGAATAATCTAAGAGTGTTACTGTCTTGAACCGTAGTCTATTTGATACGCTTTCTGAGGAAGTTCAAAATGTAGGTGGGTGTTTGAAGACAAGCGATTCTCTCGTTTCTGGGTGTTTCACATGCAATTCACGTGCATGTAAACACATTACTTGGCCTTTGACCTTCGCGTATTCGTTGAGAGATAACTGCAAGTTAATCGATGCCCTATCCCGTATTAATTCATCCATCAAATCCTCCTCAAATCCTCCATTAGCTGAAGCTTCGCCGTAGATTCCGTAGGCTGGATCGCCAAGTATTGGGTGCCCAATCGATGCACAGTGAACGCGAAGTTGGTGTGTTCTCCCTGTTATTGGAGTGAGTTTTAGTCTCGTCACTGGGTAACGCTTTACTTCTCGTTGCTTTTCTTTTGCCCCACACAGGTTTTCATCAACTTCTGCATATCCATCACAATATACGTACTCTCTTTCGATGACCTCGAATAATGTTTTACTGGGTTTTGGCTTTTTCTTCACAATTTTCTTCCAACCAGCGTTTTTTAGATCCTTAACAACCTGTTGGGCCTCATGTTCACTCTTCGGCGTTGCAACACGCATAAATGGTGGAAACCGATGGTCTCGTTGTAGAGGAAGATCAATGCTCCCCCTCTCTACATCTGGATTTAAATGCCCACATACCACAGCTTCATAATATTTCATTACTCCATCTCGTTCACGAAATAAGGCTTGTAAGCTCAACAACGCTTTTTTCGTTTTTGCATACATTACGATCCCCGATGTATCCATATCCAGTCGATGGACAATCATGTGTTCTGGTTTCATTTGTGGATCCATTTCGTGCTCGTATTTCTTGTGAAGTAGTGTCAACATACTTGGATTTGAATTGATTCCTGGAACAGTAAGCACTCCTGACGGTTTGTTTACAACAACAATGTGTTTGTCGTTATATACGACTTGCAGTTGAGACTTAAGTAGTGGTGTAGATGCTCGTTTCGCTGCTTGAGTTTTTCTTAGTTGCCGTTGATATTGCAATACTGTCTCTGGTATTTCAATCTTTTGCTTCTTGAATTCATTTTCATCTCTATTTGAAGGAGACTGCATTACTTTCTCAAAATTATTAGGAGAATCACAATTATTGCAAAAATCCCCATCCATCCTTTTCGTCTTCCCATCAGACAGAGTCAAAGTAGGTATCATAGATATTTTCATAAAACCGTTGTCTATTACGACAGAATATCTATTTTCATCTTTGGTCTTTATGTTGGGAGACATCTCGCCCAATTGCTGACTTGCTGACGCTGCAAAGCAGTCTTTGTTCCGTAATCTTTGACTCCCCGCCTTTCGAATCATTGGTATCGAATTTGTTTTCAAGCTAGGGGCCCTTGTCGTTTCCAACGATCCGTCATCAAATGCCTGTTCCACTCTGCTGGATTTGTAGTCAGTGGACTTAATTATCGGTTCTCCACTGATTGAATGAATATTTCCAAACCATTTCTTCGCAGTGTAGAAGTGATTTGTTCTAGGCAAGACTCTTCTGCTTTGCGTCGTCGTCCTAGCGGTAGTGGTCAGTGACAGGTGTGATAACTTTGGTATGTTCAACAGTAAGCGTGTCGTAGATTTAGATGAAGGAGCAATATTGTTGGATGTTCCCAATGAAATTCCAGACCTGCATAAGAGTACAGGTGGTGATATTGATACTAGTGGTGCGAATAACTTTCTTGCCATAGGATTCCCTCGTACTTATACAGTACCACAGTGACGCTTCAACTGTTCTCAGAGATCGTTGAATGCAGAATCATTTACTGCCTTGTTTCTCTTGAAAGTATTACGAAATTCATGGCAAGTGAAGCTCTTTAAAATACAGTGCAGAAAGGAAAATAGGAGGAAATACGAAATACAGCACTGTAATACTGTACGTTCACACGATACCGTACGGTACGTACGTACGTACTCGTTCAATGAGACGAAAATGAAATGATTTTTTGATACTGTATTGATACCGTAACTTTTTCTACCAGTAGGAATTGGGGTCGGGGTTGGGGTTGGGCCAAAATACGATTATTACAGTATTCCTAATCTACCGGTATTCTATTGTATTTGTTTTCAGTTCAGGTCTATCGACCACGTTCTGTACTAGATAGCATCCTTCGCATCTCGTTCTCCAAAAGAAAATGGAATAAGGCCCTGGGCCAACCGCCGCATCAATCACATAAAAAAGACAACAAATGGAACCAATAGAGGACCAACACTGTTACACACACGACAATATTTCGACTATGCAGACCAAGGGCGATGATCTTGACAAAATCAATATTCGTATGAAAGATGATGGTACAAAAAGTGGCATTTGCACCTGTGGTGGAATGTCTTCGTCTGACATGATGACGACGGTGGCGATGGACGAAAAATTGAAAACCGCCAATAGCAGTGGCAGTGGAATCGGCGAAAACAATGAAGAATTAGGAGCTATACATTTTGAAGGCGCGAAAAAGAGCCCAGTTTGGCTCGAATCATTCTTCGTGAATCTCATGACACGCCGGAACATCCGAACCTCCAAAGATTACAAAGAACGTCACCATCAACAGCTTTCGCAACACGGTTTCTTAGAGCGACACCAACACCTATTGAAACTATTAGAAGTTGCATATAATGCCAATTCGGATGACATTGATCATCACAAAAATGAAAACCATGGCAAATGCGATGCGATGGTCGAACTGTGCGTTGAGTGTATCGATCGTGTTGAGGCAGCACTGGAAGCTGACACGCAACGTATGTATGCTGAAATTGAGGTCTATCAGAAAGCCGTTCACGTTGCAAAGAATAAGACTAAATCGTTACAGAAAACGACAGAAGGTGTTGTTGGCGCTGGCATCGCCAAGGCAACTATGGGAGAGGATCCAACTGAAGATCAGGCGCACGGGAAAAATAACATAGCTATTGAAGAAGCCTATCGACATGAAATTTCCATGCTGGAACAAGAGGCTCAAACTCGATGCGACGAACTACTCCATTACAAAAATATTCATAAGGAGCAGACAACCATCACTCGTGAACTTGATTTATTTGAAGAGGCAATTCAATTGGAACAAAATTCCCTTGAGTTGCAATCGCAAGCATTTGATAACCGTCGGCAGATCCTTACAAAAACGCTTTCGGAAGTCCAAAATGAGGTCGATAGACTTACATGTGTATCGCTACCTCGAGTCTTGTTCGACTTACAAGTAGATCAAGTACGAGGACTACACTATCCTTTGATAAATCAACTTCGACTCGCTTTTCGACCAAAAGGAGATGTGCCCGCACAAGAAATCCAAGTGGCTTGGTCACAAGCAACGCAGCTGCTCTTGGTGTTGGGAAATCTCCTTGACTATCCCAGCTCGGATTGGAAATTGGTACCTCTCGCAGATTGCGCCAAACTCATTTATCGCAAAGAAATTTTCAATCTGGAGCCGGGTGATTGTCGTAGCCTGATGGCTTGGAACGCACTTTTGGACCAAATCGTGAAACATGCTTTATCAATAACGGTCGGAGGTGGAAACAAGGTAAATCTCAATTCTGTTTCTACAGATATTTATGACCAAGACAGCACGAGTACGAGCACGAATGCAAAGCCTCCCTACATTAGCTCGCCCACGATGATCGGAAATACAGAATTAGCCCGACTAGATCCGATTGACCACGTTAGTTGGTCGCAGGTTATACACCGGATGGCTTCCAACCTCCTTTGGTTGTCCAATCGAGCAAGCGCTTTGGCAGCTACACAAGTCGGTAGCATAGTGCATTGTGTCGTCTAGAGAGTGGCGCTCAAGAGAAGACAGAGTTGTGGTACGCGAGGCTTTGAGCAAAATAAAATGGCATATGAATGTATTATAACATTCTATTCAAGTTCTGACTATTGGAAGAGTTCAAAGAGCTAACCTGTATAGGAAAGTTCTCCGATCCAGCTAACGCTACTTTTACATTTCCAATTCGTGGTCACATGCTGTAGTGTATCCCCTTCCTTGGAATCTGATCAACTATGAAATGTCAATCTTTTTGAGGGAGGGTTAATTTTATGCTTCTTCCTACTAATGTCTGTATGAGAAGAAGAGCTACTGCGAAGAATCACCAGTTAGGGCAACCTTAAAGAATAAATAATTACAAAATAACTAGTCACCCTGAAACTTTTTGTTAGTTTTGGCCACTCAGTTCGTATTTTCTTGTATTGATTAGATTAGTAAATCGTAAAACGTTCCAGTACTTCACTTCATATGTACTGTACATGGCAAAGGTAATAAGAAAACAAAGAATGACTGCTTCATTCAAGATTCTACTTCTGATTTCTACCTTGTAGAATACTCGAGATAGGTACTTGTACGTAACTGCGTCCAGGGGTCATAACTTTAGAGGGGTGCACAACACATCAAAAACTCATATTCTTCCCATCTGTGGCAGGAATAAAAAAATTAAAAACACCAGGGATTTTTTCAATTTCATTTTTACTGCTGCATAATACTAGTAAAACTATCCAACCTTTAAGCAGTTACAATATTATCAAAAATGCTACAACCAGAATTTTTGAGTACTCTGTCTGACCCAATTTTTCATGAGGATTCTGAATATGCCAATGTTTTAAATATCAAATGGAATGCTAGTGTACCTTTTCAATGTTGAATATTGACTATTACATTATTAGTAGAAATTACCACTGGGGAATTAGTGGGAGAAACGGATGAAGGACAGATAGTTCAAATTTTTGCTAAGGACTAGACTGGTGGGACTGACTGGACAAAGAGGAACAGACTATTTCTACTGCAAATACAGTACTAGTATGTATTAGTCTGTTACTACCACCAGCCCTGTGTCAGCACCTTAAATTTTGAACTGCAGAGAGCAATAACAGTGAAAATATACTTACTACTTGACTCTCAAATACATGAGAGATGTGCATGTGAAGTTTGAAAATTAAAGAGTGATTGGGAGTGTTCCTTTGCATGGGGTCTTCCTGGTACACTTTTTGCAGTGATATGCAGTAAAAATGAAAATAAAAAAATCTCTGGGGTTAAAATTTTCTCATTCCTGCCACGGATGGAATAGGATTTTTTGGTCCTGATGCTGAAAAACATGTGTGTCGTACAACCCTCTAAATTTATGACCCCTGCCTGCGTCTGAGTAACTCGTACTGTACTTGATTCAGATGCCCAATTTTCAGATTCAGGTATTCTGGTGGCCTTAACCCTAATTTTGCTTTTGTCTCAAGATTTTATGAAGTTGTTTTGGCTTCTAGTACACTGCAAATGAACAAGTGCTCCATAGTATCCATATACATGTATTAATCAATATCACTCAGACCCCCCACTTCCCCAAACAATTAGAATCATCTATTTATTAGTAGGAACAAATAGGGATGATTATTGCTTTCAAGGGCTAGTTGGCCACCAAGATAAAGCACAAACTTTCACCAGTTCAACAAGATTAAAACAGCAGTTATATTGTTTACAAACACAGTGGGCAGATTTTGGGGCATCTTTTTACTACTGTGTGGTAATGATGCATGGGATTAAGAGAAATGTCCAGTAGTGGTGGCATTTGTTGAAGCAAAAGTCAAAAATCAACAGTTGGAGGATGTACGTGCAAATTTCAGCTCACTTAACTTGTAGGATTCAAAATAATAAGCACGCACTTAGTTTTTTTGTCAAAGTAGTCATTGCACAAAGAATAGGGCCCAAAATCTACAACTGCATTGTAGATTGGGTGACAACCTGCCCTATATGATAGCAAGCATTGAAAGCCACAAAAGCTGTAAACTGAACTGGTGGTGTAAGAGGAATGTAGTACTAGTAGGAGAATATTTTGTACATAGTACACCATTACTAGAAGTGTCTGTGCAGCAACAGGCAAATTGGTTGCTTGCCATCTCTTCCCCAAGTGTCCATCAAAGAATACTGGTAGCCTATCTTCTTGCGTATGGCACTACCTTAGCAGTTGTTCACTGTTGGTCAATGAAGGGAAGCACTGGGTGAAAGTATTGGTGGTATTAGCAGTGGAAGTACTAGAAGTAACATTTTGAATGCTCCTGTAACTTTTCTAATAAACTCTGGTATAATAGGACAGGGAGGTGCTTTTGGCATTAGGTAGGAAAGATTCAGCATCAGGGAAATTAGAGTGGTTTTCTTGGTGGTTAGACAAGTTTGGAAATAGAGAGAAAACACCTGTCTTACTCCCTGTGTCAGTCTTGCTTGGTGCAAGGTCTGCTTTTGGAAAATAGGATGATCATTGAGATCTTTATTGTATTGCTCCCATAGATGAGTAGTCTACAAGCACAAAAATTATCACCCAAGGATATTTCAAAACCACTGGGAACAAGACCTAGAACAGAAACTGAACCTGAGATCTAATGCTGGGTAAGATGACCCATAAAAAGATGGTGTCACCCTATTTCAGTTTGAAAGTGAATGGACAGGAGACTGCAAGAAGGGTCCTTTTCTGGAGTGACACTTCTTGCCATTTTGAACCAATTGCTGAAGCAGCAAGCTAAGGTCTCAGTTGCAATAGATATAAAGTAATATCCATTAGACATTGAGGGACGACTACTTTTTCTTGAACACAAAAACACCACAACAAAATGCCAGAAAATGCTATTAAATGTTACATAGCACCATTTAGAAATTGTTATCAGAAGGATGATCCCTCGATGGAAACTAACCGCACCAAGCACTCATACAATTGTAATCTTTCGCAACTCTCACGACCTATTCAAAAATGATAATCTCTATCAACTGTTTTCCACTCTCGAGACCTTGCCCGGATAAAACTGAATATGCCACAGTAGCAAAACTGTTATGAAGAGCTTTGATCAATGTGTTATTTATGCTTTTGTTTTGACAATCGAGCTATTTCAGTTACTCACTGTGCGCCGGAACATTCTGCAACAAACTCATCAATGGTATCAATCATGGCTTCTTGGTCAAAATCTCCTGTGAAGACACAATTTCCCAGAGCTCCCTTCAGAAGAATCAATCGCAACTGACCGTTGGCTACCTTTTTGTCGGCCGCCATATATTTCAAGAAGATTTCTCGATTCATGGGGGAATCAAGAGGTAAGTCGGTGGGAAGTTTAGCTTTTTCTAGCAATTTGTAGGTTCGCTTTACCAATTCATTATCGATCCATCCCATTTGGGCGCTCATCGTCGTCGCCATGGCCGTACCAATCGCAACAGCTTCTCCGTGCAGCCATGTTCCGTAACCAGATCCACTTTCAATGGCATGTCCAAATGTATGACCTAGATTCAGCGTGGCGCGAACACCTGCCTCCTTTTCGTCTGCCTTGACAACTTCGGCCTTGTTTTCGCATGAGCGTTTTACGGCATGGCGAGTTGCTTCCGGGTCTCGGTTCAACAGTTTTTCCATGTTCACTTCCAACCACTCAAAAAGATCTCTATCGCGAATCAACCCGTACTTAATAATTTCGGCGATACCACTTTGCAGTTCCCGATCTGGAAGGGTTGATAGGGAGTCGGTATCGATGAAAACACACTGCGGTTGATGGAAGGCACCAACCATGTTCTTACCAAGTGGATGGTTCACGCCCGTTTTACCACCCACGCTGCTATCCGTCATGGCCATAACGGTGGTGGGAATTTGAACGAAGTCAACGCCCCGTTGATATATGGCTGCTGCAAATCCAACCATGTCACCGATGACCCCACCGCCCAACGCAATGAGTGTGCATTTCCGATCCAATTTTTCCTCGAGGGCTTTGTCGAGGATCAATTGCAAGATTTCTAGATTTTTGTTTGATTCACCGTCGGGCAAGACAAGGGTGTGCACTTCTTTATGCGGGGCCAACAGCTTCTCGTATTTTTCCAGGAAGCCCATAGGGGCGATCTTGTCATTGGTGATTATCAGAGCTTGTTTGCCGTGGATGTGAGAAGTCAGGGTTTCGCTGATTTGTTCGTCGGTGAAGGACGTTCCAATATAAATGGGGTAGTCCCGTCCATCTGTCAAATCTACCTTCACAACGTCATAGTTGTCGTCATCTTTTGTCTCTTCGTGTTGGTCGATTCTGGCGCCATTGGTCGCTGTCATCTGAAGCGAAGAAGTCGCAACGCTGAGTGAGCCACGTGAAAGCACGGTGCTTGTACCCCCGACAAGAAAGGCAGAAATTGGTGGCGTAAGTAGAAGGAAATAGGATGCAGCTACCATCAATGCGGCCGGCATTGATACCAAGCGCTGTGACAATTGCCGGTGTTGCTGGATCATGATGGTGGTGGTGGTGGTGGTGGTGTGCTTGTGAATATTATCGAAATCTCAACTAACGCAAAAATTGTTGAAGGCAGCGAAATAATACCGATAGAACAAGTAGAAAGTATTTTGGTGGATCAAAAAACGTTTGCTTTTCAGCATCACTACTGTATTGTACCGGTGGCTACCGTACGTACCTTAAAGTACGTAAGCAACCCTTGCAGTGATATAGTTGTACAGTAACTCATTCCTTATGGCAATTGAAGGATTACGATAACATTCCGTACTCCGTACGGTAGTAGAAGTACTTGGTTTGTACGAGGTACTCCTACATACTGTAATAGTCGCCCGATACAGTATGACCCCTGACGTACAGTACGTACTGTACAGTATGATGTTGTGAAAAGAATTGTTCTTCATACTACCGGTACGTAAGGTAAAGTAGTGCAGTACAACGGACAGAGCTACAGTATCACTCGTAGGGAGAAAATTTACACGTGTACGGTAGTAGTAAGACTCAAAGAAATAAATTATGGGACGAAAACCGTTCCTTTCTACCATACTAGAGCCATGGCAAGCCCCATAGTGGCGAGTTATTGGCAATTCCCCTACGAACAGTAACAGACATTTTTAGCTCATTTTTACAGGGCCCTCCGGTACCCACGCGCACATCCCCCTTTTCGAATTCCTCCCCTAGAAAAACGTGGGTTATTTTTTGGGAAAAAATACCCACGTTTTAGAAACGT
>CAACVS010000616.1:123151-176708 GCA_900660405.1 Pseudo-nitzschia multistriata | reverse complement strand
TGTGAGCATCATGAAGCATGATATTGGTACGTATGGTACGTATGTACTAGGTTGTCATAAGAAGAATACTTCAATTAACTTTACAGTAGGTACTTGTGTACTCGTAATAAATACTAGTAGTATGTAGAGCTATGGATGAACTATCGTACCTTACTGTACCGTTGAATCATACTGTAAAACCGTACCCGTACTGTAAATGCGAGTACCATACAGTACGAATGGTAACACCTTCTTTCCGATACTATGCATGACTCGATCCGGAATCCGAACCGAGTAGGTAGGGTAGAACGACGTACGTACCGTATGAGTAGTTCGAGTTCGTACGGTAGCAGTASTAGGAGTTGAGGAGTTACAGTAAGTACCAGTACCCGTAAGTACTTTMCGAACGGTACTTTAAAGTCTCCCACGTTAAAAACCAAATTTATTTCGTAGTGTACGAGGTACGGTAGTACTGTGTCAAAGGATGAGAACGCTCCTTGATTCACACACAAAAAAACACCCTGCCCCGTGTGTTTCAATATTTAAACCTGAGTTGAGAAGGAAAATTTCTTTCTTTCAAATGCCACCAAGAGGTACCTACCCGAAGMTATGCTTGTGATACGAGGAGTCCTAAGACAAATCTACCGAACCTAACGCTTCGATTGTGGGATGAAAGACGCTTGGGATGTGAACAGCTTTCGTTATGGAAACATGAGATACAAACAACAGAACTGGCGTTACATAATCACAGTCCATTCGACTTGATCCTTGGTTTCAACAACATAAACAAAATMAAAATAGACAATGATTGGATGGATTAAAGGTTCTATTAGTATTTTGGTACTCCTTCTTTCATTCTCACTGTATCCTAGTGATGCTCGTCGGCTCGAGAGAGAGCGTGGAACTCATTATCGAACGAGGTCTCTGATCCATGGAAGCGCCAGTAATGGGAAAGGAGGACAAAAGGCAGGAGGGAAGGCAGATGGAAAGGCAGGTGGAAAAGCAGCTGGAAAGGCAGGCAAAAAAGAAAGCCAGCATACGACATTGGATTACATTCAGACAAATGTACAAATGGACGAATCRAAATATTGGACAAGAAAATCTTGCAAGGAAAAACGAAACCGAAGGACAGGGAAGGCAACGAAGGCCTCACTGTGCTCGCMTTCATCTGAATCATCCTCAATAGTCTCCACAGAATCTCTAGATCCTTCTTTCACTTCAACCATCATTCCCTCTCCTGATCCGTCCAATTACCCGAGTTCGTCACCCAGTACTAATCCTACTCAATTACCTTCATCTAGTCCGAGCGGAACACCTACCTCATCACCGACTGTTTCCCCGTCCGGAATTCCGACTGAAAGTCCGACCTCATCACCGACCAAATCTCCGTCTCGAGTACCGAGTCAAAGTCCGACCTTGTCGCCGACCGAATCTCCGTCTGGTATGCCATCCGGAAGGCCGAGCCAACCACCGACAATTGCTGTTGAAACTTCGACTGGTAGAAGTTCGGGAATGGAATCCTACTGCACCAATCCCGAACCGAGCGATGTTGATGGCGGAAATTTCGATGACGATCAAATTCTTGTATTTCAATATCTTTTGTTCATAACAGACACTATCCAAGAAGATGTTATTGTTCCGGTTATGGAGAAACGAATTCACGATGGACTAGCCAATCACTTCCTCACGTGTTCTATTGTTGGTGACTTCACTGAGAACCAACCGAAATTCCACGTCTGGGGTGTTTTCTCAGATCCTCCTGATTTCATTTTTTCTGATTGTGAAAAAATTGCTTTGGAGTCACTCGTTCCAAATCCACCCAGTGGGTCGAAATGCATGGTCGTCCAAGCCGAATTGAAAATGCACGTATATTTTCCTCAAGCGCGTTTGCGCCGCTACCTCAAGGACAAGAGATCAAGAATGTTGGAGCCCACATCTGTGACTTCGGCAGATCCACAAGTTATCACAGCGACTGGTACCTATCTCAATTTGTCAATGAGTGGGGGCGAATTTGACGATGGCGAGAATGTTCTGAAGACGCATTTTCTGGCCTTTGTTATGGAAGGTGATACGTATGGTACTATTGACAGAGAAAGCCCTAAGGTTGCGGGAGTCAATGCGCAGCTGCAGGGTGAACAAGGAGACTCAAGAGTCGTAGCAGGGGCGATGACAATGGTTGCAGCGGCTATATGTTTGATCGCCGTTGTTTTCGTTTCGTTGCGCCGAAGAAAAGAACGTTCTGAAGCCTATCTACAACGCCTAAAGGGGCTGTCAAACTTATCAGAATCCGACACGGACGCATTTGATCGTGGAACCTATGTTGTGGGCGAATCTGATGATAACAGTTTAGATTGGTTCAACGACGACGCGAACTACGGAGTTTGTAAAMAGGTACCAGAACAAAAAATATCCTTGGATTATCAACATGATGTTCACAAATGTACATCTGCATACTGTGACTGCCACCGCTGGGATAACATACGACCTAGATTCATTGCACCCGATTCCCCAAACGTACCTGATATTCTGGAGGATCTTCGACATAAATTCTCCCCAGCTCTTGAAGAGAGATCTTATACTTCGCCCGACACCGTTGATCTCTGAACTCACAATTATGCACCTCGAACACATTGCTATCGTTATGATTTCGATGATAGCGTCTTATTTTTCCAATAGTAACAATATCTCTATGAGCAGTGTTGTTGATTTGCTTTGTGGACAGCTGCAATCTCTGAAGATATGATGTGCAAACTGGTAATGTTTGCGTTGTTACCATTAATAGTTTCAAACACCATTGGTGCAAATTATTATCAATACTAAGAAAAAGTATCTGGTGTCTTTCAGTGCATAGCT
This sequence comes from Pseudo-nitzschia multistriata, assembly GCA_900660405.1. Lineage (NCBI taxonomy): Eukaryota > Bacillariophyta > Bacillariophyceae > Bacillariales > Bacillariaceae > Pseudo-nitzschia > Pseudo-nitzschia multistriata. The sequence continues at coordinate 173,876 of CAACVS010000616.1, read as the reverse complement.
ACTTCTAGTACTAGTAGTACAGTCTACTTTTGTTGTTCACTTAGGCACAGTGGCTGGTTGCGGTGGAAATCATGAACAATAAAATAATAGTAGTACTACTACTACTAGTACTAGTAGTACTACTACGTAGTACTACTACTAGTATGAACATATGATGTCCATTGAATAAGGTCTTGCCTTTGCGACTCAGAGTTTTGTAAACAATGATGTAAGGCTTAGTAAACCATCAAATTACTAGCTTCTTCAACTTCTTGAAAATCTGTTACTAGTAACTTCAAGAATTTTATTCTGTTGCCATCCCAAAGCCCCCCTTACAGGCGTACTTCTCCTACTATTAGATAGTCGTACGCTACCACTACGTCACAAGTAGTAGTGGTAGTAGTAGTAGTTGTACTGTTGGATTCGTACAGGGCTTGACGCTACTGGACGATTAACGATCCCAACGTCAAATTCTAAACAAGTCGAAGTGAAATCAAATMAGAGTAGGCGCATTATTCATTCGGGCCACGGCCAGCTATGCATTGGACGATGAAAGTCTTTCCAAACCAAAAATACGAATGTCTCGTTTTAATCGCATTATCTTTACTTCTMTCTTCGGTCTCGTCGAGCAGTGCTCCCCGAAGGAGCGGTAGTAAGGATTTTTTAACTCCGATCCCGAGGTGGCAAGAATCATGGACTGCTTCTCAAGCCCACGGAACTGCAATGGTGACGAGCGTCAAAGATTGCCTTGTTCTTTTTCTTCGATCCCCTTCCACCAACGTATACAAGCATACCTATTTCGTTACAGAGACGACGGAACTCCATGGATTGCGTCTTGAAAGGATCGAACGAGACAATCAGTACGAATCAATGCAATATGCCCCATCGTGGTTTCCTATCGGATCTCATACCGTGGTTGCAATGACTGGGTTGGCCTTGGATGTCGAGCATGTATGCAAGGTTCTGCAAAAAATTGCTGATGATCATCATTTTATCTACGAGACTTCGATGACAACACATACCATGACACAAAGAATGGCGTCAGTTCTGCAGAACGAATGCCTGCGGAAGGGTAGTCGCCCGTTTGGAGTCCAATGTTTGATCATAGGGTGTGACGATATTGATCAGGAAGATGGGGCTTTGTGCATATACTCTATTGATCCCACCGGTAATTGGCAAAATTGGGGAAAAGGGACTGTGATTGGAAAATTTGCCCCGGATGCGAGAAAGATTTTGGCTCAAAAACTTGGAACGTCCTCGATCACAGAGGTCGAAGACGCCATAGAATGCCTTCTTGGAAGTTGGAGCGAAACATCCAAAAAACTAGGTATGATTAATCCCACGGACAAAGACGATTACGAAGTATTAMTACTTCAGAAAGACCCACGAAATGCGTTGAAGAGTCGTCTATTTCGAGTTCCAGACATCGATATAGAGCGAATAAAGGAAAGACTGGAATCGTCTTCATCTACTTAGTCGCTTTGATACCTAGTTTTAATCAGCAAAAATCAACCTGGTAGAAAATCATAGAAAAATAAGAGAAAAGAGTATGTGCTTTTTTTCTTTGCTACCGTTGCAAATATCAGTCGTCCCACCGATAGATATTGTACTGGACTAGAAAAGAAGTCAAAATAATGTATTTCGATATTCGCTAGATCAAGTCTGTTGATTCTTGATCTCAAACATCGTCATCGGTGGTAATTTTTGGCACCTTCAGAAAGCATGTCCAAACCTTCCTTTATAACCTTCGCAACCTCCAAAGCGCTTGATCGCCCTTCAGGTTCTTGAACCCATGCCATCTCTATGGCACGAACCATAGCTCGTTCGAATATCCCCTTGCTRTTGTAGATCTTCTCAGGTATTTTTGGCCGATGGCCTAGTTTTACCAGTTCATAGACTTGTTTCACTGGTTTTTCCACCCAGACTTCGTGCCTCACCAATAAGAAGTACAAAACGTTTCCCAGGGAATAAACGTCAACCTTTTCCGTTTCTTTTTCGTAAGCATACTCTTCAGGAGATCTGTATTCTCCACCATTTTTCGCAACATCAAATCCACAGCCCTTGTTCACTTTATTGTTCCACGTGAGAAAACGCACGCGGTTGAAGTCAGAAAGTTTGTAATAACCATCTTGATAGATAAACTGGTTTACCTTTATATCCGTGTGAGCCATGGTTGCGCGTCCTTCTTCATCAAAGTGGTGCGCATCGTGTACACTTAAGGACACATTGTAGGCAATTTCCATAAGGTGAAGATTAAAAGTCTGGGATTCTTCTTCTTCGCTTTCAAAAATTCTGCGTAGATCCCCTCGATCTGCATAGTCAAAAATTGCGGTGTTGGAACACGATGCGTAAAGATCGACGACTAATGAGCTGTTGTGAAGTTGTTCGAACGACATCGCATCCCTTCGGTGACGATCGTGGTTTCGAAGATCAAACTTTTTCTCTTTGCGTTTCAGAGACCGTAACGTTTTCATCGCACGTTTTGTAATGCCATCGTGTGAATCTCGAATCATCCAGACATGACGAAATGCACCTTGATTGACCAGCCGCGTTTGTTCCCTGTGATGAACATCAGGTGCGATTGCTTCATYATCAAGGGTTGCTCCCAACTGAAACGATTCTAGATCGCTTGACTTATTTCGTGATGAAAATCCAGCAGGCAACCGATATGTTTGTTGCCAACCACCTGATAATTCGTGGATTTGATTGCAAGTAGGATGATAAGCAAGTTGCCAATCGGGAGCGATGGGTTTGCAATCGCCCTTACCAAGCGGGTCTGCYGGGTTTAGCTGTTTARSAGAGTCCGCTTGTATCGGTATGTATTTCGATTTCAATGTTTTCRAGCCCTTTTCTGGCAGTGTCAACGACGACGACGACCCAGGAGCGACCTGAAACTGGAAGGAATGATCGCGATCTGTTAGTTTCACCACCCTGGGTTCTAGCGAGGGAAAAGTCTTTCGTTCGATRAATTCTTTCAATAGTTTGTTGTTCTTGATATCGTATATGTTTCTTTCGGATTCATGCTCTTTTGTGACGTTAGCGAAGTTTTGATTGAAGTCAACATTGACAAATTGACTATCTTTGATCGGGAGGTGCTTCGTTTTCTGGYCATCGCCTTCCCGCCGCTTCTGACGTTTCGATTGGTAAATCTCGTTTTTATCCAAGATATAGCGCGAAGGAGACCTCATCAAGTATATTGTAGGTGGTAGAAGAAAAATAAATGAAATCACCATCAAAACCAGCACAAGTTGAGATGTCTTTTGCAGTGTCAMAAATCGCACGAAAGCTCGTTGGCACGACAAGGGCATTATGGATTTTTTGTTTTTTYCCTTCCTCCKACGCATTTTATCGGTCGTTGCTAATGGTGCGTCATAGGACGATGGCAATGGCGTTGCTTCGCCGATATTCGTGTTCACGTGTGCACGGCGAAGACTGCTGGATTCGTAATTCATTGTCGTATTTTATTTTGTAGCGATGCCTAGCAATGCTGTCTTAATGGTTGATCTGGAGGAAGTGTCGGGAGAAAAATCCGGCCATTCGTTCCCCAAATCAAATTTAGGTCTAGTAATGAACTTGGTTGTACCCGTACGTACGTACGGTACTGTATGTTTTCTATCTCTTAAATTTGATTACCGATAGAGTATGTGACTTTTGTTCAAAACAAGTCACACACACGAGCAAGTGAAGCAAACTCGGAGAGATACGGGACAAAAAGAAATCTTGTTGTACAGATTGCTGTGGTATCGTTTTTCATCATCCTCTACCGCATGTACTCCTACATTACAGTATTACAGTATCAGCTTACAATAAAATTGCAACAGTACTCCTGCCTTACTTCAGAAATTTGTACAGTACGGTACGTACTGTACTTTKAATTTTTACTCCCAAGGGTAAAAAATTGAAATAATTAAGCCGAACARAATGTTGCTGTATTAAAAAATTGTACCAGTACCCTGTAGCTGTATGTTAGTATTATTTCAGAAGTGCTTCGTTAATGTAATTATTTGAAATCTAACTTCAAATTCAATCATCCTGCGGTGCATCGCCAGAGTCAGTCGGTCTATCGTTGAGGTGTYTTCTTCTAGGTTTTGTTGTCCTGTTCAGGCGACTTYGAAAAATTGTTACTTCCTTTATTTTAGATTTTTGTGATCAGTAACGGTAGTAAAATAGTAAAATTTAACGTTACGATTACGTACTACTACAAGTAAAACGGCCGTTTCGGTTCGACGTGATGGTCATGTTGAACGGTACGTACTACTGTACTTCGTGTCAAAAAAGAGAGGAGAAAATGAAAGGCTGATTCAAAATACTACTGAATTTTTCCAGTGTGAAGATCAACCAAGGAAATTGATTCACAGAAAGTAGAAGTGCATTGAATCTATTTAACTACAATGTGGCAACACAAATGGGCCCTCTGGAGCGGTTTTCTGGGGGCTTCTGCCTCTTGCTTTGTAAAGATGGGGACGGGTGGCATCGACTCCTCTCCATTGCTTCGATTTGTCCAAACCCATCTTTCCAATAATGTCGGAGTGAAATCATGGTTAACCGACCTGGACGAGAATTTGCTTCGAAGCATTCACTTTGTGTTAGGAGAACTCATGATTAAGCATCGAATCAATCTCATGTTGTACTGGAAAATGATTCGAACGAACCTCATCGAAGAGTTTGCAATCCGTTTGTATTTGTTCGAAGTTGATTATTGCGAACTCTGCATTATGCTACCGATCCGAATTACATGCATCGTCGCCATGATTATTACGAATGCCTACATGATTGCCAGCTTTTTAAGGGGGATGAAAGAATCAGGAAGCGTTGCTGGGACATCCCTATCGACAGCGTCTAATTTCGCCAGCAGTGCCATGTATGGAAAACTACTCTGGGACGAGTCGATGAACGGGAAATGGTGTGTAGGATTTACTTGTGTACTGGGAGGCGTAATAATCCTCTCTAGCGTGACGACGACTGAATTCAGCAATCAGATCAATAATGAACAAGGTGCTGATGTTGTCGTTAGAAGGGAAATCACCAAGACCCGTTCTCCCAAAAGAACGATAGCAAAGAAAACGCCTCCGCCACCCTTGACTATTTTTACAAAAGCAAATATTCATCCGCCAGCTGTCGAGAACGTCATCACCAGCAGCAAAGTAGCATCCGTCAGGTCTTCCTTTTCGCCAAAAATAGATTCCTCATCAAAGGAAGTGGGTCCAACAGTGACACCCTCACCACGGCAAGCCTCTACACCAACGTTTTCCAAAACTGTAACTTCGAAACCTTCTTCCTCAGGAAAAACACCGAGACTGAAAGAAAAGAAAATATTAAAACCAGAATCTGCCTTGAAGCAATTTTACAACTTTCGCGATAAATCGTCCCCTTCTTCACAAAACCTGATCAGTCGAAGCTTTGTCAATGAATGTGCCTTATGCGAGGGTATTCTGTTCGACGAAACAACTGGTGAATCAAGGGATGCGATTGCCGACTTGTCCACCAACACGTGCTTTCATTTGTTCCATGCCAAATGCCTCAAACAAGCTAGTAAATCGTTCGGCCATGGTTGTCCAATTTGTAAGACGCCACTAGCAATGTGGACATCTTCCAAACAGGCCGCTCAGTTCCCTGGATTTTGGCTGGAACGTGTCGAGAACTACCTCCTGACCATAGATACTGCACCAAAGAATGATATGACTGGAAAAGATGTGTGCCTACCGGCATCGAAGATTCGAGATCATTTCAAGGAGAAAGGTGACTTGACGGAAGCTCAAAAGTTGTACATCGAAGATGATCCCTCGGGTTTGGATAAAGGTCTGCAGGCCGCATTGGAATGGTGAGTTGGAAGATCCTTACAGCTCCGAAATAAATTTAAAAGCAGCTGCCGACAAAGAGGAATTGGGAACTCGCCAATCCGTAAAGCAATTGTACATCGATTTAGTCCACTAATTGGAAGAAGAAAAGAAACACGGGAGTATCCTTCGTTTGTGCTTTGCTGATATTCTTTTTCTTTTTGTTCTCCCGTGTGGGTATTTTTATCTTATGCGATCCACTACAATGGCGACTACGACTACTACAAATCATTGTCTTATTTTAGGGGGGGGTACATAGATTACAATCGGGTTCCAAAGGGTCGCGTGGGATTTTCGCTAGCGTTGCGCACGAAGGGGATTTGGAAGTACGATCCGAAAAAGGATGATATCTGGTTGTGGGAATGGGGTTCAATTCACCCTAGGCAGCGTTGCCATCAATGTCAACTAATAAAGCGTCCACTTCCGGTGGAATGCAAGGAATGTCGTGGTTCATCTGAAGCAGCTATTTATTGTAGTGAATCTTGTGCCAAACGGGACAAGCAAAGACACCAGCTGACATGCAACTGCTGGAAGGAGCATGGCCCAAAGGATTGAAGAAATGTCCTAGCCCAATGCACAAAACGGATATCATTAACAAATGTGGAAATTTGTCCCCAAACATAGTAGAAGTTAGAAGTAGTCTTTAACAGACTGTGCTACTCATCCAGACCCAAAACTGGGTCGCACTGGGTCTGTTTGAGTAGCACAGTGCTTTCGAAATGAGAACCTTCTCTTTTTCACTGTAAAAGTACTTTGCAACATTGTTCTATTCATAATACTTAGTACAGCAATGATGAAATAGTAAGTTAGTATTGTGATCCTTATTAGAGAAAGTTCAAATCGTCCAACAGTATTCCAGAAATAACAACACAATGTGTGAGGCATTGTTTGGAGCAAAACAGTTCCATTTCTTATTTCTGTTCTTTAACTCACAAATTCTTTTGTGACAGCAACAATCCTCAATCCTCACCTTGTCATACCATAATTGTTGAGTTGCTTCTTACTTTTTCTTTGTATTCACACCCATGAGATTACTAAACAAATTACTAAMGTGATACTGAAATTTCACACTAGTAAGAAAYACTAGAAGTTATTTTTTGTTTTATGATTTCTTACACCTCAATGAAGTAGTACATGCCTGCTCACAGGTTTACTTGTCATACTGTATCAGCATCCTCCTTAACTTGGACTGGGAACTTAGTCTAGTGGTCAAGAGTTGTTTTTTGATAGAGTTCTGGCCTATTTTCTAACCAGTAGCCAGTCTCCACTGGACAATTTTGGCCATACTAGTACCACCACTGGCTGTTAACGGAGAACTGGCTCTCTCCCCCTGCTGCTGGGCTGGTGGTGCTGCTCCTCTAATCGTGTAACAATGAGGACACACAGCAATCTTCTTAACACTMGTATGACCAAGCATATCCCCAAAGGGGATYTCATTAGAGGCCTTTCCAGAGCTGTTTTGGTTAGCTTATTGAACTGTTTGGGGTTGAAAGAGTGACCAAGTACTAGTAGATCTATGTAGGATCAGTACTAAAGAATACTGTGCTTCAAAATCAACACACGATTTTACTAGTAGTCCTTCGTAATAATTTTTGTTGTTTGAGTAGAATGCCTTTTCCCCCTGGTTGTAGGATTCTCGCATTATYGATGAAACTGGTACCGTGTCCTGATTCGTGGTGATACGATACYGTAGGAAATGATCRTACATAATACAGTACTACCTCACGTACGAGGACTCCTAATGTCAAGCGCAATAAAGTCAAGTACTTGGCAATTCCCCGGGTGTCAATTTTTTTTATTTTCCTGTCTTTATTTCTCCTCTCCCCCTCCTCCACGAAAAAATTGAAGTCCGAAAATATTTCTATTCCTGGTACTTACTACTGAGAATATCAAATCAGTGCTTATCTCAACTATTAACGACCAATAATAGAAATATTTTGGGACTAGCAAGAAATTAAACAATGGAAATATTTTTATTTTCGTCCATTGGATGCCTTTTTTTAACTGTAAAAATGAGCTAAAGAAAATTTCTATTAGTATTTGTACGGGGATTGCCAAGTACTTGACTTTAGTGCGCTTGACATTAGGAGTCCTCCTACGTACTCTGTATCAATTATTGCAAAATGTACTTGTGCTCTTTAGTGTCGCATAACTACCACGTGTTTACAATAAAGAGTGAGTTTATTCACTACTATCTATTCGGGATTGAGCCTCACACCACCACCCCGCACTTGCAGGATAAAAATCCTCGTACGTGGAAGATCTACTGTTACATAGTAGATCTTGTAGAGGATTTAGACTGCAAGTGGAGCAAAATACGTGATGCTTCCRTGGTGTGCTGGTGTTAACTGCTGTTGGTGCCATTGGTGTTGAATCAGCCCGATCGTGTTGTGTTGTTGTTGTATTCAGTATTAAATTYGTATAATCTGGTTTGATTCTTCCCATAAAGATATYAGTGTGTTGAAGGAATTTAGTTCTTCCTGTAGGTTTGCTCAGTGAGTCACTGTAGTTCTCATYRGATTTGGTTTCTATGAAGTTAATGTGTTCATCATCTGTCCATTGTAGTATAACAAAGTGTTTCATTTCCACATGGCGTGTTCTTCTGGTTGGTTGGYGAGCATTGGCCATTCTAACYGCACCATGATTATCTGCCAATATTGGTGTTGGGGATGTTTGTGGGAGTTTTAGTTCCTCAAGTATCCATCTTAGATATAAAGCAGCTTTGCCTGCATCTGCCATGTTAGTGAATTCAGCCTCTGTTGAGCTCTGTGCTATGGTTGGTGGTTGAAGGCGTGTTCGATAGTATATTGCYGCGCCTGCAAGCATCATAATTACACCCCCCATAGATCGGCATTGGAGCCTATCTGAGGCCCATGTAGTATCACATGCTCCATGGATTTGGAGGGGTTCAATAGATTGGTAGAATTTTGTTAGTGTTTCTGGCTTTGAGTGAGGGGTTGGAAAAGGAAGGAGGGGAAGATCTGGACGTGGTTCTGGTCTCCAGTAGGTGAAACCTTCTTCTTTGGTAGCCAGGAGGTATAGGAAAAGGTGTTTAACTGCTTGGTAGTGGATTTTAGCTGGGTTGTGGAAGTGTTGGCTCAAGGTGATCACTGCGATCATGATGGACGATATGTCTATTCTACAGATTGTTAGTAGGGCATATATCAGTTCCCCTATACATTGTCGGTAGTTGAATCCCATCTGCTGTTGCAGTGTTTTGGCCTCTACAGGATCGGTAGGTCCACTACTAAGTTGTATATCCTTTTGGTAGGATGGTTGCTCTTTAGTGTCGCATAACTACTTGTTTACAGTAAAGAGTGAGTTTATTCACTATCTATTCGGGATTGAGCCTCACAATTATCWATGTCAAAATCTGTTTCGAGATTGAGAGATCTGTGCCGTATCTTCTCCTCGTCCATGGTTGATCTTATGATCTTCTAAGCRAAAAACATACCAACACCTGTATTAGTCAGTTTTCTGCTAGTTTCATTCTTACAACCGAAAGGAAATCTATCTACCATGTCATCGTCCTCTAGGGAACTGCTAAAAATATATTCTCTTGAAGATATCGAGAAGATCGTGTCTACGACTGAATTCCGAAACAAGCTAATCAATGGGATCAAAGAAGGATTTGTTTCTTTGGAAAAGGGTGAATTCTTTGCGGCTCCAATACAAACACTTGGTTTGCCACCTTTTCCATTTCTAGAGGTGACCGATTATGCAGCTCAGACTTGTGTAAAATCGGGTTACTTCAAAGGTCGTGACCATTATGTGATCAAGGTGAGTTGTCACATCCAGATCGGTCGAGGGTGGGAAGAAGATACGAGAACTTAAACGGGAATGCAAAAAAAAAACCCGTCTATTCGTTGAATTGCAACCTCAGGTATCGATATTCATCYTTTGCTTACACCCAAAGGTTGCAAGTGGAGGCCACCCCATGCCGAGTAAGTCACAACGCAATTAGCACTGTTCTACCATCACACTTTTGTTTCCGACGTTTTCAACATTGAAAAGAAAAAATTAACTTTAATGTCCATTGGTGATTTTGCTATAAAATACAGACAGCGGCCTCATGCAAGTTTATTCACAAAAGACTGGAAAGCTCGAGGCCCTTTTGTTAGATGAAGGCATCTTGACAGAGTTAAGAACCGCTGCAGTGGGTGCATTGGCCGCCAAGTTGCTAGCCCCGAAGATCGAAGCGATTGGTGTTATTGGAAGTGGAGTGCAGGCAAGATATCAATTAGACATGCTTTCTGCTGTAACAGAATGCAGAAATGTTTTGGTCTGGGGTCGAACGCCTACCAATGTAGATATCCTGATATCAGAAATGACGGCAAAGGGATGGAATATTAGTGCAGCAACCTCTCCCGACCGCCTGCTCGAAGATGTTGACCTCATCATTACAACAACCCCTTCTCGTGAACCCATTATTGGGAAATCAAATTTGTCGACACGAAATAGCGGTCTCACAATTATCTGCATAGGGTCGGATGCTCCAGGAAAGCACGAGCTCAGTCCTGCCTTGGTTGCTAAGGCCGATTTATTGGTTGCGGACAAATGTGCGCAATCGATTGAAAGAGGAGAGTTTCAACACGCGGTCGCAAATGGTCTGGTCTCAAAAGAATCATTGGTTCCTCTCGGTGATTTAATTCAAAACGAGGATTTGCATCGAAAAGACGACGACGACCGGTTCATCATTTTCGACTCGTCGGGTGTCGCATTGCAGGATTGTGTTGTCTCGTCGTTGGTAGTAGGAACTCYACCATAAACACCTTATTGCGTGGTTGAAGTTTATTCAGTGCTTTGATAAAACGGCCGCTAATATCTATTTTCCAGCTTTATCAATATAAAAAATAAATCCAGCAGGAACAAAAAGGAGGAATTCTAGATTCGTGCGAAAAGTAGACTCTAGACTCTAGATGAAAAATCCTTAGGGAAAAAATAGTATTTTCAGCGATTTTCGCGTACCCCAAGCCTCCTCAGCTCAGACAAAAAAAATTGTTGAACCTGTCTTGCCGATGCTCGTTCTGAAGGGTCTTGGATCCAGCACATTTCAATGGCTGTTATCATAGCCTGATCAAAAGGATCGGTGGAGTTCCGAACAGAGCTCGAAATGATCGGTCTGTTCCCTTTTTTGATCAGCTTCCGTGCCTCCTTCTCTTCTTTGTCTTGGAATGGGTATTTGCCAGTCAGAACGCTGTACAAAACATTTCCAAATGAATAGACGTCAACCTTCTCCGTTTGCGGGTCGTAATGGTACTCTTCCGGAGATCGCCACTGAATGCGAGCAGAATAAAAGGTTTCGAGACAAAAACAAAGGGAACAAAAGTAATCAGAGCAAGATGAGGAATGACTGTGTATCAAAAACCACGAAATGCGCAACACCATGAGATCCGAGAAACGGTGTTTTGCCATTTTTCTCTTCTTCAAATCTTTGTTTCGCATGGAACTTACAGTTCCCCTGTGCGAATACCGGACAAAATTTGGTACAACGAAATGTGGTTAGCAACGACAAAGAAATAACGGGCGACGACAAGAGCACGAGTCATTCCAGGGCCCAATTCCGCTCCGGAACGTACGGGTTGTTTCCCACTTCATAGGTACAGATCTCGTTGGTAAAATTGTTCTTTGCGAGAAAGCGGGCGCGGTTAAAGTCGTTGAGTTTGTAGACCCCGGCCTTGTCTACGTAGACAAACTGCGTCGACCCAATGTCGGTATGGGCGACGGCGGGGACGCCTTCCTTTGCAAAATTGTGAAGGTCGGCAAGCCCCGAAGCGGCCTGGTAGCCAATGATGACTTTTTCCTGCGGAGTCCAGGGCTTTTCCTTGTCGCCGTCCTCGTGGTGGTAGTTGTACCAGACGCTGTCGTCGAGAGAACCACCGTCGGCGTATTCAAACAATCCCGAGTTTCCGCAGGCGGCGTAAATGTCCACGATGAAAGTGGAAGACGTCAATCGTTCCATGGTCACGGCGTCTCGCCTGTGGCGGTCGTAGTTGCGTGGCTTGTAATCGTGGGTGTATCGCATCGTCTTCAAAACAACGACTTCTTCGGGGTTGCCCTCGTTCCGAAGCAGGTTTTCGACGGTCCAGACGTCCCTCCAGTATCCGTGCGAGATCATCTTTGAATACGAGTGCAGGGACGAGGACGCAACCGGCAAATCGTGCTTGTTGTTGTAGTGGTCCTCGTGGAACATGGGCAGGGGACTGAGGTTCGTCATATCGATTTCCATCAGGTGGTTGCACGTCGGAAAGAATCCCTCTTGCCAGTCGTACTGGGCCGTGCAATTTTCGCCCATGTCTTCCATGACATCCGCGGCTCCGTTCTCGTAGTCGTCGCTATCGAGCAGATCGCGCTGGCGCCGTATGTCTGTTTTGGTCATGAACACCCCCCTCGGGATCCGGGCCCGCCGATTGTCGTAGAGTGGGTGGGAGAGGGCTTCGGTTCCAACGTACGACCCGGCGTCGGCGCGGGCGTAATAATGGCCGAGGACCCGGGGTTTTTGTCCGGCGGAACGCGCATTYGCTACCACAATGGGTCGGTGGAGGTTCCGAGCGGTCCCGGCCCCTTGATCCCTGTGCGCGTTTGCGTTTGCTTTTCCGTTTGCGTCGTTTTTGTGGACCAGGTCGTGGAAGAGTCCCCTCCCCGGCGAGAACGGCACCGAGGCATTGTGCAGGGTGACGTGCCGGACCCCAACGATGTAGAGCGACGCGACGGCGAGGAAGAGCGTCCCGCCGAGGATCCGGAGCCACACCGATGACTTTCCCGCCAAACGCCGTCCGCCGTGGACGCTCGTTCTCTGGAGACCGCCCGTCGAACCCCCCGTGTTGTCGTCCATCGCGGCGAACGGAAGGACTCCGGCCTCGACGTGGCTCGAGTGCCTCTTGATCATTGTTGTGGTGGTTGTTTGCAGTTGCCGATGGTCTTTTTGGAATGACAAGAGGACAATCGACGAAAACTGCGACGGTGCTGGACCGTAATTTTTTAGAAGTACTTATTAGGATCGGGTTTGTCTGTGACTGGGGGGAGTTCTTTCGTTTTCCTTCATGATTCCTGATTTGTTGCTACCGTACTAGCTATTTTCGGTATGGTACCATACCAGGTCCTTCACTCGTATTTGTTTCCTGGAAAAGACAGGAGCAACAACTCCTCTATTCGAAATCCAGCCACAATTTTGCTATTGCCATTCAATTTATCGCCAAAGCACGCTTACTAATTTCGGGTTTCAATATGGAAGCTTCCGCCAGCAGAGACGAGTCGTCGTATCTCATTGTACGAGCAACCCGTGCCAAACAATTGATTGCCATCAAAAAATAACGATATTACCCGTTCTCGTACCTTCTATCACATGTATGTGCCAATCTGGGGGCCCTGGTACACGTGCCGGATTATGACGAGTTCGTTCGTACAGCTTCGTGGGCGCTTTATGAAGATTTGAAAAAAGAAAAAAAGTTGTTCTGTGACCAAACCTTAGGATGGCAGGTACGTACGGTACTGTACTACCAGTGGCATTTGTACGTACCTACCCAAGTACTTACTGACTAATAGTAGTACGTACAGATTTGTTGGTTGGATGCCTTTGTTGTTCAAATGTAAGTTAAGGGGCGTGTGATCGCCCCCTATTTTGGTCACGGCGTGCTCCCTCCCCCTTCCGCCGCGGGGCGATTCCTTCCTTCCTTCAATCTTGGCGCGCTCTTGTAAACACGCCAATTACGATCCGATGGCGGTCCTCGGGGGACTGGATTTTTGTCGAGCGACKCGCGATTGTATCCGTTTCGGTGGAGTTTTGGAATTTGTGGTTTGTTTCTTCAGATCTKTCGAGGAACAGAGGGTTCGTGTTCGGTTCCGCACGCACCGGTAGACGGGAAAGGACGACGGAGAAGCCGCTCAACCCTCGGGTCGATCAAATTTTCGGAGGACCGGGGRTGCACCAACCACCACCACGGGAAACCACGGGTCTTCCAATCAAGAAAGCCCAGCCCACATACGAGTACCAGAGACCCCCGTCACCAGCACCAGGGGCAGAGCTTCCGACGACGCAGCGCCCATCGAACGCCACCGCCGGCAAGGAGACAAATTCTCTCGTCGAAGGTGTTTTTCGTACCGGGCCCTCGCAGACTCGAASTGGCACACAACACCYGCACTGMAYTSCACTGCACTGCACTGCACTGCATTCTCGTGTCGTGCCGTAGCTTTGTAGATTGCGGCGTGCACACAYACAAACGCACACACAGTCACACACAATTCTCCGTGCAACAAACCCAACCGAACCACCAAGACCGACSATGCCCGGTCTCCTGACGCCCGAGCGCCGCCAGAAGGCGAAGCAACGGTCCCGCGTAAAGAGCAAGACCAAGAAATCCCCCACGCCGCAGCCTTCGGCGAAAGAYGATGCTTGTGGGCCCCGGACGGTGACGCCCACCACCGGAAGCGACCGGTCCTTCCGGTGGGACGACTACGGCGCCACCGGTTCGCCGTCGCCGTCGCTGTCGCTGGCCTCCTCGTCGTCCTTCTCGTCCCCCATGCGARGCAACAACAGCGAGAAGAACCAGCAGACCTCCTTCCARACGGCCGCGACGGACTCGATGTACGCCTCCGACGAAGACATGCCGATGGACGAGCTGATGGGGATGCAGAAACAGCGCAGCCTCCACATCCACCGCGACTACAACATCGGCTCCGCAAACAGCATCGTGAGCAGCTCCACGAGGTCGTCCAGGGCGGTGTCTCCCCAGCGACGCAGCAGCAGTGGCAACAGAAATAGCAACAGCAAGAGCAGCGCCACGCCGACCAACGAGGTCGGCGACGTTCTCGGCCTGTCCAACATCATGAGGATGGTGTCGCCGTCGAACTGGAACAATGTCTCGGGCCACGACACCGAGTCTTCTACGACGGGAATCCAGAGGATGATTGCCGCCCTCGACAGCGGTTCCGCCGCCCTACGGCCGCCCGATCTGAGCCGAGACGAATGCCTCCTGTGGGATTCCCTCCAGACCGCCATGGCCAACGATCGGAACGAGCAGCTCTCCAAGTTCAAGGCCGTGGAGCGCGATCTCGAACGCAAGATGATCAAGGCCAAGACCCACAGCATCGATCTGGAACGAAAGGTTGCCGCCATGGCGATGGCCACGGAAACACCCGAGGGCGGCGAGGACGGAAAGCCCGCCGCAAGAAATGCCCCCGAACGCGAGCGGGACAGCGACACCAAGCAGCTCCRGCAGATAGAGTCCCTCCGGCAAGCGCTGGAAGCGAAGGAACGCCTTCTCAGGGAGCAGCAGGAAAGCCACGACGCCGAGGTCCTGGCCATTCAGCGTGTTTTGGCCGATGTTACCACGGAAAAGTTGCGGCTCGAGGGGGGCGAAGATGCTCTGGCCGCCGAAAAGGAAAGCCCCACCGCGCCCGACCCCGAAGCGGCACACCGTGGCGCCAACGCGGACACCGACGCTTGCGCCGGCGCCGAGGACTCTGGAAGGATCGCCTCCCTGACCTCCGAGCTGGAGGACGCGAGGGCCAAGCTCAAAGAAGCCGCGCAGGAAAACGAGAAACTGGCCACCGAGGTCGACGCCCTCCGAACGGAACTGGAAACCGCGAAAGCCAGCGCCGACGAGAGAGACAGCGCGGCGGAGGACCGGCACAGGGCCCAACTGGGGGAGCTCGAGGCAGCGATTTCGTCGCAAAAGCTGGAAAACGAGAAGCTGCACGTCGAAAAGATGGAAATCCAGGTGGCCCGGGCCACCGCGCAGGCCGAAGYCGAGGGATTCGAAACGGAGAACGAGGCCCTGGAAAGAGAAGCGGAGCAAGCGAAGCAAGAACGAGAGCAGGCAATGCTCGAGGTGGAAGAACTGAAACAACAGAGGGCACTCGCGGAACAAGAAATAGGAAACCTGAAAAAAGAAAAAGAAAAGGCCCTGGGCGAGGTAGAAAAGCTCCGAAAATCAACGCTAAACGGAGCCGGAAAGCCTGCCGCGGATGCCAAGGTGGACGCGGCAGACAATTCGTCGGCGGACACACCCGGTGCGACCGACGACGGAGACGAATCGAACGAGAGCGCGAACGCGAGCGCGGCGGAGGAGAGCGGAAACAAAACCGTCCGTGCCGAAGAATTCGAAAAACTCCAACAAACCCTGACGGCGACGACCCTGTCGCTGGAAACCTCCAAAAAAATAATAGCCTCCCTGGAAAACGCGAACGGCTCGCTTGCCATCGAGTCGCGAACGAAACTGAAAGAAAAGGAAGAAGAGCTCTCCGTGGCGCAAAAAGAATCCGAGGAGCGCAAGCGCCACCTCGACAGCCTGGCCACGGAACTGCGTGATTTGCAACGAAAACAGGGAGACATCGAGGCAGCCGACCGGAGAGCGATGGGCCAGGTCGCCAACCAAAAGAAACTAAAGGCACTCCTCGAATCGAGCCTGTCCGATCTACAGGAGTCGGTGGCCGTTCACGAGTGCGTTTCCGATGCCTCGAACATCGACGAGATTTCCGAGATTCTTGGCGACACGCTCAATGCGATTGCCGTGACGATCGAATCGGCGGAGCAGACCATCGACGGCTCCTTYGCAGCCGCAGCAAGCGATGCAGACTACGCAGAAACGACTTCCGAAGCCAGCAGCCAGGTCGACGTCATCCACCGGAAGGAACCTTCGCGAAGCATGAAACACGAACTGGACCAGAAGAAGATAGCCGTAAAACGCCTGGAAGAAGCCCTGAAGAAGCAAAACGAGGAGATTCGAAAGCTTCGCTACCAGCTCGATGTCCGTGGCCGTGGAAGCAACCACAGCAACAACCACAACAGCAGCACCAACAACAGCAGCACCAACAACAACGAGAACGAGCAACTCAGAGCCGAGATCCAGAATCTCCGCCAGCAGTGCACAACCAACATGGAGGTGCTAGCGAAGAAGGAGCGCGAGCTCTCGGTTCTGAGATCGAGCCTGAAGGTCGACGACAACGAATCGGGATACATATCCGACGACGCGAGCGACGACGAAGACGACGACGACGGAACAGAGGTGGGATCCATCATGTCCGCACCCAAGCTGAACGCGTACGGACCAGCCGACGCGGAGGCCTACGCGACGATTTTGTCCCAAGCGAACGGGAGGATCGGAATGCCCGCCACCGCGCAGGTCGACGAAATCGAATCCCTGAAGAAGGACCTCATGGAAGCCCTCGGAGAAAAGGAGTCCGCCTCGAAGGAGTTGAAAGCAAGACGAGAATCGCTGGCAAACGCAAAAATGATCATTTCTTCTCTGGAAAAAGCAAACAAGGGCATGATGGAAGACCTCCGATCGCGCCTCCAGGACAGCAACACGGCGATTTCGTCCCTCCTGGACAAGTCCAAGGCGCACGAAAACGAGGCCGAGGATCTCAAGCAGAAGTTGCAGAAACTAGAGCGAGAAAAGGCCGAAGAACGGGAAAAATACGAGTCCGAACTAACGGAACTGAGAAGAAAAGCAAGAAGCGACGACGGAGAAGAAAGTTCTTTGGAAGAGGAGAAACGGACGCTTGCAGCAGATTTAGACTGACCATGACATCATTTGTCGCATAAATTCCCCCAAAAGTTTTCGAACAAACTACTGTATTCAATAGGTCGTGTAACGTTAAACAATTATTGCATTTAGCTCAACCATTGTTGCATCAATGCATCGGGAGTAACAAAGTTTTTCGAATGGCCTTTCTCGCAAAAAATCGAGGCGGGAGACGTTCTATGAAGTCTGCATGCTACGTTATTTACAATCATGCGGTGTTGTATCTTAGTAACTTGGATTCGATCGTGCTTGTGCACATTTCTATGATTTTATCGTGATTTTAGACGCAGTGATCCCTGAGAGCAAGGACGACATCTTTCCAGTGTGGATTATCCGCCCCTTAAGAATAGAAGAAACGAATGCGGTTGAAAGAAAACGGCCAATGGACATCGCGGTGAGTTTCGGGAGGTTGTAGATCGGACGACAATTCTAAACACACCAGCAAAGCAGTGCGTGTACACTAATCTCTCACCTGCCATTCCTAGGTAATTGCCCAAAAGTTCCTCACCAGCTTTGATGTCCCTGCGTGGAGTTGAACTAGAATAGAAACGGACCTGTCTCTCCTTGGCAGGATTGTATATGTATTGCCTTCCTATGTAGGAAGACGTTACCTCTTCTGACATCGACAAAGGATCCGCGGAAGCTTCTGTCACATTGATGTTGTATCCTATGTTGCTTGTACCCATACAGCCATGGTTTATCATACATTGGATTGTACTATCAATGAAGACCTCGGTTTCTCCCTATGCATACAACGAGAAAAGCGATCATTCTCGGAGAGTTAGCTTGGATCAGTTGCCCAATCGACAAAGAACATTCTTCATGACTTACCTGGCTAACAAAGAAGTGACCATACAAATTAGTGTAAGCCTCCAGTTCTTTGCCGTGGTAGTTGGAGTAAGCCCATGGAATTTCCTTCATTTCTTTCATCACCTCGAATACATGTGGATTAATGTGAACGGAAGAGCCGATCTCTTTGAGACCAACATAGCTATCTTTTGGGATATCGGTCTTTGCAAACACACCACGCCCGGCTTTGACGCCCAGAGAGCTGGGTTTGATTTCCAAGGACGATACCATAACATCATCACGCTCAAGATCGAATCCGTGCCCATTGGCACAGTCGACTTCGTTGGGTTTCAAACGACAAAAAGCGGTTTCGCTACCTTTTGAAGGATACCTGTAAGACTTCATCGTTGCCCCATCAAAGTGGAGGAATGGTGATCCCCCAGCCGTTGTGATCATGCCACGTTCCCGGATCTTCAAATCGATCACAGGAGACTCTGCGTACCAGTCGACCTTGTAGTCAAAGTCCTTAAACGCAGCCACAAATTCCCAAGGGTCATCAAATTGACTATGAGATTCTTCGTAATCTCGAATAGTCGGAAAACCGAGTGAAACCAAGGTCTCAATGAAATTTATTCTATTTCTGTCGATAGAGTGTTCTCCCGATGGTGATTGAATGGAATTGGCCTCTCCCACCTGGGCTACCAAAATGCCGCTCTCTCTTAGTGCATTTGGAAGAGACCGAAGAAATGGCCCCCCGTCGTATAGAGCATCCACGAATTCCTTTTGAATTTGAGGGTCTCTGGAAGTCAAATCACAAAAAAAAATGAGAAAATACGATCTTTCAACATACACAATGACATTTAGAAGTCCGAAGCTGGAGATAAAATAAGAAAGAAAATACTCACAGGGCATCCATAATGATAACGTCAAACGGCAACTCATCAAAGTCGTCACTTTTTTCGTCAGAGAATCGATCGATGAACCATTTGAACGCGTCAAGGAAATAAGTTTCCACCCGCGGGTCGTCGAAACAACTCTTGGTGCTGTCCTGCAACATGCTGCAGTCACTCCAGTAAGGCAAAACCTTCTTGGACAGTTCCACCATTTGCTCATCGATATCGATCATAATAACTTTCTCGACAGTGTTGTGCTTGAGAACCTCTCTCAAGGTTGCACCTTCTCCTCCTCCAACAATAGCAACTCGCTTTGGATTCTCGTGGGCAAACATGGCTGGATGTACCAGAGCCTCGTGGTAAGCAGCATCTCCTGTCTTGCAAGATTGGACCACACCGTCCAAGTAAACAAGCCGGTCAGGTTCAAAAAGCTCTGGATGCAAGGCTTCGTACGAACCATCGTTGGAAAGTGATTTCTCGTACGATTCCATGTCATGTCGACCGGGTCGGAAGACATCGTACACGTCCATAGTTTGATAGTCGGTTTGAATCGATGCGATCTGATCGAAGCACGAAGATGGGGTTTGGTTAGAATCAAGAAGCTCATTCTTCAAACAAACCGTGCAGGAACCAAAAATATTGTAGTATTCCATTCTATACTATTTCTCAACTATATGATGAGGAACGTTATCTGCCACTTACCTCTTTCTTAAAATCATTCATCTGACCCACAGGAAAACGAAACATATCGGTTACCTCGCTTGCGCTACCATTTTCTCTCCCAAATCCTCTAAACTTGTGTGCCCAAATCATCTTTGGTTCCATCGCACGCAAAGCATCAGATGCAACAGCGAAGAGCTTTTCTGCCAGGGGTACAATAGGGAGAAGCGAGTTTGGTCCGCAGGTAAACAAATCGAGCGTAATAACCCCTTCTTCCGGCCAAGTATGGAAGGAAACATGTGATTCTAATAGAACCCCGGCGCAACTCACACCACTTGGATGAAGTCCGTGGCAGTGGTACGACAGGAGCGTCAGACCGCATTCGTTGACCAAATCCAACATCGCGGTGGCAAGACGATCCTCCGAATTCAAAAACAAGGCATCAACATGCTCGATGTCAATTAATAAGTGCTGACCGGCGGGGAGGTGCTCCTCTTCTTCTGTTTGTTCATCCTCGACGCAGCTGTCGTTGGTAGATGATCGACATTGATCGCCGTTGCTCTCGTTTTCGAGAAGACCATTATCTAGGTCTTCGCCGTCCTGTGTCACCATCCATCGTGAATGAGTTGTCGATGACAGAGCCGTATTAAAGTTCTTCGACGTGTACGTCGTTATCGGAGGGGTTTTGCCGCTCTGGAGGACAGGATCGGGTAGCGTAAATTGGCCCTCGTCTTTTGAACCAAAAGGTTTCGTGCCCATAGCGCCGTCGATGGAAACATGCTCCCTCTGGTACGCTTTCATAAACTCATTGCGCGGGTTGTCGATTAGAACAATCCGGGAAACGTGACCAACAGCAAACGCCACTAAACAAGACACAACAAACGTCAAGATAATGAATCGTTTCGATATTCGAATGATCAAAACGTTGTTTTCATCTTCGCTCGCCGAACTTTCCGCCACTATGGAAGACCTTTGACCTCCGCCCATGTTCCAATGCTCAATTCAGAAGTACTCGTTGACGGTATCTTCAAATACCGAACGACCCTGGAACTTTTCGTAAGTTTGCTGATCTCCAATGTTCGGATTCGGATTGGATGAGACCCAATTTCAAAGTGAAGAAATTTACAGCTCCTCTCTACTTCCTACCGTACTTTTACTAAGTAGAATTCAGCAAGGCGCAGGAATTTGTCCGTTGGAAACTGATGAATGATTCGGCTCTGTTGTGAAACCTTCATTTTTTCCTACCTCAAGAAAATTTAGACCAAAATGGGGGTCTGAATAGTATTGTACGTAAAGTACCAACCCCTAATGTAATCGGGTCTAAAGTCTAAAATGAAGGAGACCCCCTAAATGCAAAATAACAAATAATTACTGTAACAAGAAGAACTTAAAAAACTGAAAGGTCGGAGGAAGCATGAATTTTTTTACGCGTTGCGCTTCCCTCAAAATGAATGACCTCCGACTCGTGTCACATCAGCAACCACAACAGCAATAGTTATTGTTCGAGTAGGAAGTTCTTCCTTAGCTTGTCGGTATCCGTCATAACGCACATTAAAACACAAGATTGACGCCGTAGAAATACACAACAGTTCAAAATGACAGCAGCCATTGCCAAGCAAATCCCGATCGTTTGTCCCGGCCACACGAGGCCTCTTGCGGAACTCCAATACGTTAACGTCGAGAACGACGACAGCAACACCGCGGACAGCAGCTCCAGTGTGTTCTTGCTGAGTGCCTGTCACGACAAAATGCCCATGATTCGGGATGGAGTCAGCGGGGATTGGATCGGAACCTGGCAGGGCCACAAGGGAGCAGTCTGGTCCTGCCAGATGGACCCAACCGGTAACCTGGCCGCCACGGCGTCCGGCGACTACTCGGCTCGTGTGTGGGACGCAATCACCGGCCAGAGCCTGGTCGAGTTGCCGCACAAACACATCGTGAAGACGTGTGTCTTCTCCCCAAACTCACAGCGATTGGCAACCGGTGGAAAGGAGGCGTCCCTTCGAATCTACGAACTGCCAAAGATATTAGTGAAACAGAACAACGGCAACAAAAAACCGGATGCCACCGAAGCTTCCCCCTCCCTAGAAATCCCCCAGGAATCCCCCATCACAAAACTGGCCTGGGTGTCGAACGATCAACTTCTCTGTTCTTGCATGAACGGAAAGATTTATCTGTGGAATACCACCAACCAGTCGCTTATTCGTACCTTCGACACAAAGGAGGGGGCAGAAATCCGTGATATTGAGGTCTGTGCCATTGCTGGTTCCCAGAAACTTGTGCTGTCCGTTGCCGCCGGAACCAAGGTCTACTTTTTCGATCTCAGCGATTCGCAATCTTGCAAACTTCTCAAGGAGTATAAAATGCCAATTCACTTCAGAGAAGAAGGGGGTGTCACCCTCCATCCGAGCGGTAAGAGGTTTGTGGCAGGCGGCAGCGACCTGTGGGTGAGGGTGTTTGACTTTGAAACTGGGGAAGAGCTTGAATGCCACAAGGGGCACCACGGCCCCATTCGATGCGTCCGATATTCGCCCGATGGACAATCCTATGCGTCTGGGTCGGAAGACGGGACCATTCGATTGTGGAAGACGTCTCCGGCATAGACAGATCTCTTGGTTCCGTATCAAAATTAGAATGGGTTACTAGTTCGGTACTACTGGCCATTCTACTACTAATTTATCAATGCTACTAACTGGTAACAAACTTTATACTTGACTTGTCTTTTTCCTCTTCGTCAAAACTCCTCTAGTTTATGTACTGAATCCCTAGTAGTAGTAGCCACAAGACAGAAAGTAAAGACCTGCTCAAGCATGTTACTCTTACTACTTTTAGTTCATATGCTGATGGAAAGTACGAGTACTGCATACCCTACCGGTAGGTACACGGTACCGGTACTGCGGTTTCGGTTTCGGCAGTATCAGAGCTGCATTTCAGGATTTTTATTCCGTCTGTACGTGCACCCGGATGCAGATAATTTGCGATTGTGGCTGCCCCACGGTATCGTATCGTACCGTATGTCTAGTACCCTAATCGTACTGTAGTGACAACGTAGCATGATGATGTCTTCACGCATGTACCGTACGGTAATAGTAAGATTATCAGCAGTACGGTACCGAGGTTGTTTCGAAAAAATACTGTTTTGTACGGTACCACTTCCAATTAAAATGGCAAAATGCAAAATGCCTTCTACTGTATGGATTAAACTAAGTAGTACGTAACTGGTGTACTGGTACTCACTCATACTGGAAAAGAGCACTGTTTTTCGTCCTTAAGCTTTTGGCTTCTGAGATATCCCGAAGACTGTTTCCCATACGGTGGTAGCCTTGGTATCCAATAGCACTGATCTTATTGTGGTTTCCTTCAAAGTGAACGAATTGCAAGCAATTCTTGAGGATCTGATATTGCGTTTCTGAACTAATTCATTTACTTCCTACTGAAATCCTTGTTGCGTTGTAATCCCTTGTTGCGAAAACATCATGTCGTAAGTGCCATGATCCCTTGGAAACTGGACGGAATTATCTAGTCGATGGTTATCTGATGCACCAATGTCACAGTAACGGATCTAGAGATAATGAAGCACCTCATTGGATAACCGATGAAATGTAATGTCCTCTTTATCTTCTGCCCTGTCCTGTATCACTTTGACTAACTCATTGGCTATCTTCTCTTCACCCCCCGAATTGCTCCATTGCGCTTCAGGGGCAAAAAGTTTTTCCGGATGGGCAAGCAGCTCTATCGTCCACCCGTGGAAGACGACGAGGACGAGGATGTAGACGAAGATAGCGAAGATGAATCGTCCGACGACGACGAGGACACCAAGCCTGCTTCGGCGTCGAAAGCATCCGCAAACGCGAATCTGAGCGATTCGGACGATGACGACGACGATGACGAAGAGGAGGACGAGGAAAGCGAGGACGAGGAAGAGACCAAGAAGCGGCGACGATCAGCTTCAAAAGGAAGCAGCAAACGACCCAAAGTATCTTCCTTTATCGACGAGGAAGCAGAAGACGACGACGATGAAGAAGACGACGAAGTAAGTACATCTTGTTTAGGCCTGTTGCGCATTCCATTGAATGATTGCAAGTAGACCGTCTAAACGGGATTGAAAGCGTTGAAAACCTGCTCTAACGAGATCTTTTGGACCGCCTTTATCAAAATCACGACCACACGATGCACAATCAACAACAGCCTTATGGAACCCATCACGACCCAGATGATGTGGTTAGAAAGCACTACACCGAAGAAGATATCCGAAAGGAACAGATGGACGACGAAGCTCTAGAACTAATGAGGCAGCAGGATCGTCGTCGTGCCCAGGCTGGAGGCCGCTACGTACACGAGCGATCGGTTGAGGAAATGGCACAGGAGATCGAGGATCGCCACCGCCTATCCCGGACGGCTGCCGATCGACGCAGTCTCAGCAGCCACCAGCGACGGGAGCCTTCCTCCACTAAAATGAGCTCGTCGAGACCCGGGGCGTCGAGCAGTGCTAGGCGCCACCATTCTTCCGTCTCGGACGATAGGCCTGGCGGTCCAGAGGCCACCAACGCGGTTTCACAGCAATCGTTGGTTCCATCCGTTAATGACCCGAGCCTGTGGATGATATCCTGTAGCACGGGAAAAGAGCAGGAACTTGTATTGCAACTGATGAACAAATGCGTTGCGTATGCCCGGCAAGGTAGACCTCTGGGAATTTGTGGAGTTATTTCCGGACAATCGAAGGGGAGGATTTACATCGAAAGTTTTAACGAGCCAGCTGTTGTCGAGGCCATCACGGGAGTTCGAGGTCTGTTGCAGTATACAATGAGATTGATCCCGATCCAAGATATGACAACCGTCATGACTGTTGTTCCAAAGAAAAAACCCGGTGAGTTTATGTGACTGAATATAATTGAAGGAAGAACGAAACATTATAGGCATCGTGACTGCATCATTGATTATCGAGCTGACACCATAGTTTTATAAAAAACTCTTGCGTCATGTAGTCAAAAAGAACGAATGGGTAAGAATGACAAGAGGGCATTACAAAGGCGATTTGGCCTTGGTCGTCGCCGTCCGCGAGTCTGGACTAAAATGCATTGTGCAATGTGTCCCTCGTATCGATCTCGCCGCTCTGGGGCTTCCACCCGAGGAAGCACGCATCCGTAGAAAAACGGTTCGACCACCCCAAAAGTTTTACAACGAACAGGAAGTGGCAGCCTTGGGATATGCCGATAGGAGACACAGACAGCGTTTCCCGAATATGGATTACATGTGTGACTATTTCGAAAACAACTACTATTACGATGGATACATGTTGAAAGAAGTGACCGTGGGATCCATGGTAAAACCGTGCGCCGAAAATAAACCAACTCTGGAGGAATTACAACAATTTAGAAAACGAAATAAGTCGGCCAATGACGATGGCAATGACGAGAACGAAGGATCGAAAATGGCAGCTTCGCTTTTGGACGAGTTGTCTGAACTTCAAGGAAAGACAGGTTTTGTTTCTTCGTCATCAAATGGTGGTATAATGACAGGTGATAAAATCGAAGTTGTAGAAGGGGATTTGATTGGAATGAAAGGAAAAGTAATGAGCATGGACGGAACAACAATAAAAATCAAACCTCTCGACACTTCCCTTGATATTGGTGGAACGGGAGAAATTGAATTTTTGGCCAGTCAAGTTCGAAAACACATTGCTGTGGGTGCGCATGTGAAAGTCGTCGATGGAAGATATACAAACGAAACAGGTACTGTTGTTGCGGTCGAAGAAGTTGAGGGGGAAAAAGATTTCACCGCTGTTGTATTGACCGATGTAACAAACAAGGAAATTTCTCTGAGAGTATCCCAGCTCCGAGAGTCGTCCGAGCAGTACTCTGGTCAAGATAAACTTGCAGGATATGAATTATATGATTTAGTAATGCTTAGTGGTGGTGGATCTGCTAACGAAGTCGGTATCATCGTTCGAGTTGGACGTGAGGATTTCACTGTGGTCAACAACCATGGTATCAGTAGAGATGTAAGGCCTGAGGAACTGAGAGGGAAACGAAATTCAACATCAAATCGAGCTGTTGCTTTGGACGTTCAAGGAAACCAGATGCGGTGCGGAGATCAAGTTAACATTGCAGAAGGTCCTCATAAGGGCAAGACCGCAACGGTCAAGAGAATGAGCCGATCCCAGCTTTTTTTGTACTCTCAAACACGATCTGAGCATGCTGGTATTTTTGTAGTACGTAGCCGAAAGTGTTTATTGGCTGGTTCACGTTCCCAGCAACGAGGAGCGCAAGTTGGAGATGCATCTCCGTTTGCAACTCCACAGTCACAATCATCCCGGGGAGGTCCAGGCGGAGGGCGTGGAAAGGGACAGGATTCGTTAATCGGCAAAACTGTACGTATTCAAGCGGGGCAATGGAAAGGTTATCTTGGAGCTGTTTGCGATGCCACGGCAACACATGTGCAGGTGGAACTTCATTCAAGACTGAAAAAAGTCATGGTTGTTAGAGAGCGTGTGGCTGTTGTCGGGGACAAATATGGAGCGGTAGAGGACGTCAATCAAAACGACATGCAAAATGGTATTCCTACTTCATTTACCACTGCGACACCGATGCACGGTGGAGCCACACCAATGCATGGAGGGGCGACGCCCATGCACGGTGGAGCCACACCAATGCATGATTCCATGTCCGATGAAGTTTGGAGACCCGGTGCAATTGACGAGGAGACTGCGCAGCCAGAATCTGGAGGCAATGAGTGGGGTGCTGATACATCAAATACATTTGGGTCCCCAAATAATGAGGATTCTGGATGGGGGAGTTCCCAGGGGGGTAGTACATGGCAACCCACAACTGAAAAGCAGGAGCCCACAGATGATTCAAATGGTGTCGCCCCTGCATCTGCGTCTCTTTCAGTGAAACGCGAGCAACCAAGCAGTACCATGGAAACACATGTCGGAGATAGTGACGAGACAGCTGTCTGGTTCATGGACAGAGTATGTGTGCAACTCAAGAGTGATGATAGGCCTGCAGTTATCAAGGAGATCAATCCCGACAAAACTGCAGTGGTGGTGTTGGAGGATAATAAGACACAGATAGTAAGATTCAATGAAGTTTCACGTATTCAGCCGAAGGAGAAAGACATGGTACTTGTGATAGGGGGAGCAGATGTTGGTGTTGAAGGTGAACTTGTTTGCATTGATGGATCTGACGCTATTCTAAAAGACTCGAATGAAGAGTTCAAGATTGTTGACTTCGTTCATTTAGCTAAAATCGCCGGTGACTAAATCCCTTTGATTCCACTAAAATAACCATAATATTCGATACAATTATGTCGTTTCTAGTCAATGGAATTAGCTGTAGTCATTCCAGGTTCCGAAGAAGATTCTGATGCGGTGTTTGGGGCGGCAGAGGCTCTCCTTTTCCCAGCGCCTTGTGATATCGATCATGATGATTCTTTGTCCCCAGGTTCATTATGCCAACCGGTTCTTTACAGTAACAGTTGCTCGACCTGTCACAGCACAATGCATAGTGACCAGGGCCTTCCCCGTCCGCATCTGGCTCTTGAGTAATATTGCCAAATTCAAAAGTTGACTTTTCCATGGCATATGCAGCCAAAATTCTTTTCATCGCCAACAAGTCTTCACTTTCGGTTGGCATTGAGTTAAAACTGATTGGTTCTGATTCGCTTGGGTCTTTCTCGACGTCGAAGAGAAGAGGGGGGTCGTACCTCTTGGCTAAAGTTTCATTATAATGTCCAAGTCCGGGCGCTGTGCACCAGTGGGCCTATTATTGTTCAGTTGAGGTGTTACGAACATTTTAATTTTTTAGTATTTAAAGGCACGAATGACAATTCCAAACGGTGGCTTCTAAAATTCTTCTTACCTTGTACTTCCCGTGCCGAACACTGGCGATACTCCAATATTTTTCACCGCTACATGTGCCATAAAAGAAGAGGAAATCGTGTTCGGACTTTCCATCATTATTGAGTAGAATTTTAGACATATCTTTACCGTCGAATGGACGATCATCTGGTAGTGGTATTCCTGCTAGAGCCGAGAGCGTGGGGAACACATCAAGTGAACTAATTACCTCTGATGTCCGAGTGAAAGGAGAAATCTTCCCTTTCCAATATGCGAATGCTGGTTCTCGGATGCCACCTTCCTAATTTCTCATATATTTGGAGTGAAAAACATATTACTGTGTAAGTTGGATCAATAGTAGAAGCAACATGTGGTAGATCAACTCTATTTTTTATGAATGTCATCACACGTACCCAAGTGGAACCTTTCGCTGTATTTGTGTACCCTTCTGCAAAGCGGCCCGTAAATAAACCTTCGCTTCCTCCCGACAATCCCTGTGCCATCCAAGGTCCATTGTCGCTGGTGAAAAGAATCAGTGTATTCTCTTCCAGGCCAAGATCACGAATCTTTTGAACAATATTTCCCGCGATCCAATCCGTTTCGGCCAATGCATCTCCAAACGTCCCCCGCTTTGTTGTGTTTTGAAAGTTACAACCAGCATATTGTCTCTCCTTTGTTGAGCCTGTCTGCGTAGTGTGAACGTGCGAGAAAGGAACGTACAAGAAAAAAGGCTTGGAGGAATCTTGGTGGTCTTCGATAAAGCTTGTTGCGAAGTTACTGTATTTTTTGGCAAGGGATGTAAAATCAACAGGCTGCTGAAGAATTTGTGTCTGATTGAATTTTTGATAAACTAGGGGAAGCCATTTCGTACCCATGTCATCGTCACGGTGATTATTGTAATTCTTCGTGGTGAAGAAATTCGCATCCATGAGCCCCATTTTTTCGTACATACTTCTAGCCGACCATTCACCATGAGTGTACCCGCCATCGTCTCCGGTGGCAGAAAAGGGGTACTCTGCCGGACACGAGCTCTCCATACCAGCGCCCATATCATCACTAAATGGAATGCCYAAATAAAAGTCAAAACCTCTATTTCCGGGCAGATAAACTTTCCGTTGCCCGAGATGCCACTTCCCGACAATAGCAGTAGAATAACCGCCGTTCTTTAGTTGCTCGGCGATTGTAATTTCTTCTAGATTCAACCCGTAGGGGCAGTCAGGACCGATCACACCCGGGAGGCCTGTGCGTGCAAATTGTCGACCAGTCATTAGCGCAGCTCGACTACCCGTGCAAACATTGCATCCACTGTACCAAGTGGTAAGAATTTTCCCATTCCATGCCAAGCTATCTAAATTTGGAGTTTTTGTTGTAGGATGGCCTAGGAAAGAATAGATACAAATGTAAGATATGGACGCCATTAAGACACGGGTTTGATTGAATATTACAGCATACTATCAAACCTGATTTTCCTTTTCCCATATCCGTACGCACCGGTGAATCCGAGATCCCCATAGCCCAAATCGTCAACGAAAAAGACTACGAAGTTAGGAGCGCGATCTTTGGAACTTGTTGATGACTCGGCGAGAATCAAACAAAGATTTAGCGCGACGAAGATCAGTAATTTCATATCAATTCTTCCGATAGCAATCGCTCCTCTAATGTAAGCCATTTTCGGATATTTCAGTTGGTTTCGCAGCTTTCTCCTCAAAGGAGCTCTGAAGAACAAAATTAKATACAACGCGAGCTAATTTTAATGATTGAATGATACAGCAGCTGGTCTAKGATGCGATTTTGTTGTCAAGATTTTTTGTTCCGCAAAAATCAAAAATTTGTCCTCGATTGAGAAGCATTCGTACATAAGTTAAATACGTGAAATAGGTACCTCAGTATGGTACATCGATAATTCGATACGAAGTTCTACTATGTACTTGTACTTGGTAGTACGGTACGCACTTTCCTGTCAATAGTATAGTACCAACCTTGTACGTTACTCCTACCGTACTATATTACTCGTACTTACTCTTGTGCGGTACGAGTATACTTCTAAGTAATTAAGAATAGAGCAAACATACACAGACATCAACGACACGTGGAAAGAACGTCAATATCTTGTCGGTTTAGAGACAATCGAGAGTACGTCCTGTTCAGTACAAAATCCTACGGTGATACACAACAAGAAAAATAACGTCCTTCGTAATGATACGATACTCCTCGTTTCCCGCAACGTATGGTACGAGTAACTCGTACTCGTACTTGTAACTGGTATCGTGTACTCGTACCGCCRATCTGCAAAACGTATTTCGATTTTCCCTTTAATAGTTCTATGGTATCGTCGCCGACGACAAGACTCCTCCTGAACACAACATCCATTTTTACATTGTGGTGATTTACTGAACAAAGTCGACAACCATGCTGACCACGCATTCCAAGTCACGCGCAGTGATCGCTTCATTCATTGCTCTCGCATCCGCTAGCAACAGCTGCGTGGCCGATGCTACTCGTCCCTTTGCGACTTCCACTTTCGTGCCCAAAACCAGACGAAATGTGATGYCGAGAAATCGCCATTCYCTGATGCAATTGCGTGGCGGAGAAGATGCAACGGCGAGTGCGGAAACAGAACCTAGTTCAAAGGACGATAAGAGTTTGGACGAAAAAGTTTACGCTGCTATGGAAAAACTCGGTTTGTCGGGTCCACCAATCGACGCCGACGACATGGAATGCAAAGATGGGGTTTGCGCTATGCCAGGGCAAAAGCAGGAATCTCAACCCGAGATTGACCCAACCAAAATGGCTGATATGATAGCCGAAGAGATGAATGTTGACTCTCACTTGGCAATGGCTGCTCTCGCAGCTACGTCTACCGTTGGAGAGGGAGGCAAACGCAGCTTCAACGAATCGGCTGCAASGGCGATGATCCAGCAAGAACTCGACTTGATTGAAACAATTCCTGAAGACTCTCAGAACGTGCAAACGTTGACGGGAGAAGGTTTTGATGTCTTCATGTCGCGGAGAGCATTAGCCTTTGCCGAGAACAATGTCGAGGATGCTCGTGCTATCTTGTTGGCAGATCAAATGGATGCCGAAGAGGAAGAGCAAGAAAAGGCCGCAGCTCTTGCCGCATCTTCTAGCCCTACTGCATCGGCTGAAGAAACTGAGGCTCAAGCAGATTTTGTGGAAGTCAAAGCCAATTTCGATCCAACCAAAATTCCAGCGACGGCTCCGACCTCGCCACCGGTTGCACCTGCCAGTAGCAGCAACAGCGATAACATGCCAAAACCCGCAAAGAAAGAAGATGTCGTTTTCGAGGCCACGACGGATCAGCTTCAGAAACTTGTTCTTGAATCACCAGTACCAGTTTTATTGGACGTCTACGCTGATTGGTAAGATAATTTTTGGCGCAGTTTATTTCTACTTTTATTTTTTTCGACTTTGCTCAATTTGTTTCGACCTTTGCGAACTATCGTGCAGGTGTGGACCATGCAAAGTTCTTGGACCAGCTCTCGAGGACATGGCAATAAAATCTGGAGGTATGTTTCGACTTGTAAAGATCAATTCCGATAACGAACGTCCTGTCAGCCAGGCCTTGGAAGTTGCGGCCTTGCCAACAGTCTTTGGAATCAAAGATGGAAAAATTGTTCACAAATTTGAGGGTATGCCTAAATCTGAAGATATGATGAGAAATTTTATGATGGGGCTTTTTGGAGCTGCACCGTTTTCGCCCCCTGTTACCGCTGATGAGAAAGTAAAATACGAAGAAATGACTAGCAAGCTGATCAAGTCTGCAAGCGCAGCATCATTCTCGTTCTCGGCACGAGAACGTTTGACTGATAGAATCGTTACGAAAATGGACGTACTCGTGAAGGATGATTCCGTGTCGAATGTAGAAGACGCGGCGAGGCTAATTCGAACATTTATGAACAACGTCATCAACAATCCATACGATCAGAAATATAGAACGATTAATTTGGCAAACAAAGTTGTGGCGTCAAAGATTGGCGAAAATCCCTCATGTCTAGCTGTCTTGAGGAGTGTCGGTTTCTCGAAATCAGGAACCACAATGGTGCTGAAAAAGGACCAGAAGGTCATTAACATAGCACCGCTTGTGGTCGCGAGAGACACGATTGACAAGTGGATTGTAAAGAATATGAAGGAAATGGCCGCTGCTGCTAGGAAACGTCAAGACGAATTAGATCGTGCTAATCTTAACCTCGAAGAGCTAGTCGAGGACGAAGAGGAAAGTGAAGAAGTGGAAGAAATTGACCCCACGGTGTGTAGAGTGTCGCTTCGATTAGATGGGAAAAACAAAGTCCACAATGCTGAGTTACACCGAGATGATCCGTTGAAAAAAATCCTTGAAGAACTGAATATCAATACGGAAGAGGATGAAGTCCAAATAACATGCGTCGCAAAACGGTTGGTTGTGAAGTCGAAAGACAAAGAAGCGATGGAGAAGACGCTAGAAGAGCACAAACTGATGCCTGCGGCTAATATTGTAGTCAAGGTGGGAGCTTCGAAGAAAGCAGATACATCGAGTATGAAGGAAAGGGTTGCGGAGAAGAAGATACGGAAGACGGGCAGTCATACAATGCAGAGCATCGGTGTGTATGCTAAGGATGACAACAATAAGGCGGAGCTCATTGACGGAGGAGGGGGTGTGTGGTATGAACATGACATTTCTGATGATGAGAATGAAGCCGAGGGCGAGGGCGATGAAGATACGGACGACCAGAAGGATGCGGAAACGACACCTCCAGAGAAGGAATCTGAGGGAGAAGCTTTGGCCGAAACCGAATAGAGCAAGACTGGCTAATCAAAATTCATTAACGAGCAGAAACATTCGCAGCTAGTGATTAAAAATGCTGGAACTAGAACGAGGAACGCAATCGATTMAGCTACATTAGATTTTGTCATTTCAAATAACACTTCCAAGAGAAGAGGCATATTTAACATTTTAGATTGAGGGATCTATTCTTGAGTTATTCTTGATATTCATAAGACTGCATGTATTTGGATGACCAGCAAATAGTTTTCACATCATATCAACATTCAAGGAAAATTTCAGCTAGCCATACTTTGAAATCCCCTACATTCATCCCTTTTGGAGAGATCAACAATTTCCACTTCACCATCTGTCCCCCCAATAGCAAGAAAATCCTCGGATTCTGTTGCTGACGGTATCCATCTAACACATTTCATGCTATGCTTTCCTTTGTTTCTTCGAATTTCAGTATAGCATGTAAGTGCCTGCCGTTGCCAATTATAGTCCATTTCGTTCACTGCACATCCAGATTGGAGGTACGAAAGATCGAGCACAGTTACGGTTCCGTTTGATAYCGCCGCTGCGACTAGCCCTCCACTGTTCCAGTCCAAACCAAATATTTCACCATCTCTTGGTATAGTCAAAACGGTCTCCCAACTTCTTTCCTTAGTCCTAATTTCCATGATATGGATCTGCTTGTCCTCGCCGCCATAGGCACAATACTGCAAACCCCCAGATGATGATTTCCCCCAGGCCAATGCAAGCCCTGCTCCCTTTGTCTCTACTGTAAAGACTGACCGCCATTGAGATAAAAATGCATCTGATGTATCGTAAATAACTAAATTGTGATCTTTGCCAATTGCTGCGAACCATTTACCGTCGTGGGACCAAGCATTCGCCAACGTTGTTCCACCGTAATCTATTTCCAAAACGTTTTCAAAATTTGAATCCGCATCCACGACTCGAGTTCTTGAACCGCTCACAGCTATGAAGCGACTGGTTGAGTCGATAGATATATCATTGACACAGCCAAGATCTCTTATCACTTTTGCCACGAAGAACCCAGATGTGTTCAGAGGTACAGATCCAACAAGCGTTTCCTTTCTCGCGACAATTATAACCTTATTCACTGCAGCAATCACCACATAGGATCCATTTGGACTCCATTCTATCGAGAGCGAATTAGAACAATCTACCACTAGCTCATAAGCCGATACAAATGTGGTACCGGACAATATGAATATTCCAACAACACCCATCTCATTTCCGATGGCTACTTGATGACCATCCGGTGAAAAGGCAACGGACGCAACTGGATATACCGACCGAAGAAAGTGTCCGGATACGTGACGGCCATTTGTCGTTTCCACCGCCAAAATCCTATCATTTTGACCTGTTAGGACTAAGTACTGGTCGTCTGGATGCCAGTTCGCAGAGAGTGGCACAAATCCCTTGAGACCGATGTTGATAATATTATCCCAGCCTTTTTGAACATCCAAGATCGAAACTTCCGACGTGACACCACCAACAGCAAGATGGGTTGACCCTTGAGACGACGAAATGAATTGAACCCACCTGTCTCGCTTGATTTTGTGCACAGGCTCCCAGCGCTCAGTGCTAATTACAGTTATTTCAAAATCTTCACCTCCTGCATATAGATACTTTCCATCCGCAGACCATTGGATAGTAAGAATAGAATCTTCAAGCTTGAAATTGGCAACATTGATAAGTTCCATCATTACTGCGTCATCAAATCTGTAAACTAAAAGAATTCCATGGCTATCCCCGACAGCGAAGAAAGTATCTCCGGGTTTGAACTGAACAGCATTCACCCATGGTTTTCCTCGATTGATAGTGTGTATGACCTTGCTTTTGATTTGACACACGGATTGTGAGCCAGGGAAGTCAAAATTTTGCATGGTATTCTGAKTATCGAGGTTTTCCCATATTTCGTGTACTGTAGCTCTCCCATTGCGGCTTCCAACCAGTAGTTTATTCGATCCACGCAACCAATCTAAAGAACCAACGAAGCCAGTTGAAGGAATTGTGTGTAAGATCTGGTACGGTTCGGTCGGGGCTAGAATAGAAACAGCGTTTCCAGTGCCACCAATGGCGATAAAATGTTCACCCCAAGCAATGCTACGGATCGATTGCGTTGTCCCTTGCTTTGGCGGTCGTCTTACAACTCTGTCGTGTTTAACACGCCAAACAGGGGACAGGGTTGTATCTACCACTGCGAGATCATGATTTTCAGTCGCAATCGCCAATTGGTTTCCATCTGGGGACCAAGCCGTGCACCACGTCCAACTTCCTCTCATGATCTCGTGGACTACAACGGTTTTGGATTCACCGACACTGTAGGAGCCATCTTTTGGTAAATCTCCTGGTGTTGTGAACTTATTGTCGACCCAATTAGAAAGTTTGTGACTTATCTTCTGAGAGGCTCGAAAGGCTCTGGGAAACGACGGCGGCCTCTGCTGATGATTCTGCCCATCCACAACATCTACCGATACTTTAACCAAAGAATTATTGGGACCAGAGGAAGCTCGTGGATATGAAGAAAGGGCTGGCGATGTACTAGAAATGGAATCGTTGCACGTCGATGATGGCCGCTCGCTATCGAAATCGTTCTCGTCACGGCTCATCGATCCCATGAAGGAAGTAAACCAGCTTCCGACGGAGTTCTCGTCGTCCAATCGTTGCTCGGCGGCTGCTTCTTCAGACTCAATTTTTAAGGATTTGATCGGAATTTGTTCAATGCCGTCGTCTGTTACCACCACGGTTGCTAACCCATCCTCGGTTGCTATTGGGCTGTTGGCGTCGTCCTCGAACGGTATGGATTGGTCAAATTTGTCACGTTTTCGAGCAAGAAGTGCAGAGTCGGGGAGTATTCCATCCAACCGACTGAGTATTTTKTCTTGTGGCAATGGATTTCCGCCATTGTCAAGGTTCATATCTTTCAGTCGAGAAGGCAAACATGTTTCTATCGCCTCTTGAAAGTCTTCGATCGAAGCCACGCGGGAAGCCACGCTTCTCAGCGAAGGATTATTGTTGGTTGTCTCATCATCGAATTCATCTTGGGGCACTCCGGCAAAATTGTCGACATCGATAGTATCCACACCTGACGCACCGTTCTGTGCGGAATCCTCTTCGCTCCTTTCCGTTTCATTCTTCGAGGAATCTCCATCAGTGTAGTCAGCGGTATATTCTCGCAATATTGTTGATAACGACGACGACGACGTTGAGGATGATTCGTCGATCTCTCCATTTTCCCCATCGCCTTGGCTTCCCAGAGTTTGTTTGCTACTTTCTGGGTCGATGTCGCTGTTACTGCTGGCCATCTCTTCGGAAGAAACTGCGTTTCGTGGTACTCCAAGTGTTTCATCGGTTCGACAAAATCCTTCGGAAACGGCCTGTTGATCAGAGGTTGCTATCGATAGTCTCCTTGCTTCTAGGAAGATCCGTTCTGCTTCTATGACAATCTGTTCAGCAGCCTCTTCGGCTAAAGCGTTCTCTTTCATGGAATCCGTTATCGTTGAGGGTAGCACAGCGGGTTCGTCGTTGTCGTTGTCATTGGCATTGGTAGCTTTTGGTACCAGAGAAGAATCATCAGCGGCTAAATTGTTGTTCATAGCAAAATTGTTCTCGTGATCGTTTCTAGACTCAAAAGATGCCCACGTCCCCGTACTATGATGTCGTCGCTGCTGTAAAGCGGGAATCGATAGCGGAGGAAAATCGGTCAATACTTGCGGCTTCGGTCGAACATGAGACGACTGGAGTCTCCGTATTCGACTGTTGTGGGCCGAAGAAGAGGTGGGTAGATCACACTTCGACTCTCTCTCGCTATTTATTACAACGCGGTCACTCGGAGCGTCATTGGGGAAGGGATTGAGGCTATTTGGGTGAGTGCCGATGCCGTTGTCGTTGTCGTTGCCGGTGCCTCTGTCTTTGGTGGGTAGCCGTTTTGGGGAAACCGCTGTTGTCGCTGTAGATGTCGCTGAGCACTTAGCTGTAGACGGGTTCTGTTCACTGCTCATCCTTGGGATGGATATCAAACACGTTTTACTTTATCTGATGGCTCTGCTTTTGAGTTACGAGTACCATGCTGACAGTTTCGTACTCAAAGACTGAACATGTTGTAGCACCTGTGTCATCAATGGCAAAACACAAACATTATTCATAGGGTAGTACGTACCGTACGGAAATACTCGTAGTCGTACCTGTATTATTATTATTATTATTCGTACTCGTGGGGGCAGTATTACCGTTAYGAGGAATTACCTAGATTTTTTTAAACCTTCCAACCCCTGAATTCCATATGCGATGGTCGGAAGGCGCATCAGCAGCGCCTCAATCTCATTTTTTCTAAAGAGTAGTAGAAGCACGTGCTTTCAATTTTGTTCGCGCGGAGTAATTCGATGAAGTGCGGGTAGTTGACATCGTTTTTGCTTCATAAAAATTCAGCTTCATCGTTTACTACGCATTTCATAACGATTGGATATG
Source organism: Pseudo-nitzschia multistriata (assembly GCA_900660405.1). NCBI lineage: Eukaryota > Bacillariophyta > Bacillariophyceae > Bacillariales > Bacillariaceae > Pseudo-nitzschia > Pseudo-nitzschia multistriata. The sequence continues at coordinate 137,094 of CAACVS010000616.1, read as the reverse complement.
GTCTTGTCCGGGTGTAAAGAGTTTCAGGTACTATAAAGAATACATGAAAGTTTACTTACTTCGACATACAGTTATACAATCTACTGACCCCGAGGTTCTATCACACCATCGCRCCAGCTGGCCAGCATCTATTCAGCAGCGACCAAACTGGAAAGCAAACTAGAATGGAGCAAAAGTTGGGTCCCGCTTACGGTACCGGCAGGATCCTATTAGGAAATTCTTTTCTGAAAATCAAGGGGAAACCCAATAAATCAGTTTTGATCACAGTTGAGAAACACCGACTTTGTTAAATCCTACTGAGATTACACTGGTCAAGACGTGTCCCTCAGCATGCTAGCACTGTTCTTTTTTCTTTTCATCTTTTCAGGAAACTTGTTACAGAGGTAGTCGATCTTGCGAATTTAAGCATTTGCACTCACTCTTAGATCCTGTAACCAGTATCAATTTCTTTGTAGTTTTACTTGTAGATCAAAAGTGTGTTGAACTGTAGCAAAGGACCCAGAAGTACACCTGTTTGGTCCTTAATTTACRACGACTGCTTCTTTTTGTACGTCGCAAACAATAATGAGCTCCCTTACCTCTTGCCCAACAATTGACACCGAGGAAGAAGAAGTTAGAGATGGCCTCCTACAGCTGCCAAGGAATGCTCGCAGACGCTGCACGCAACAATCATTTGGCGAAATAGGAGGAAATGAGAAACCGATTGATTTTGCTACGTATAGCGACGACGAGGATAACGAGGATAAAGACGASGAGGAGGAGGACGAGTACACCCTTTTCGTTCCCAGAAATATTATTAATCAGTTCACCCCTACACTGATTATAACCCAACAGAGCCTGGTCTTCACTAGATCGGCTAAACAACAGACCCTCAGGTAATTAGTAGCTAAAGATTATTGCCCTACCACTGAGGATGTTTTTGATGAGATCTATAGCCAACTGTGTTCCTTTCGCTGTACACGGGAGGCTTGCGCTCTGAAGAGCATCGTCAAGGCTTCCGAGGAGATCTTTGGTACTATGGACGAGGCCTTGGCTGAATTACTAAAGATWACAAAGAGGCGCAACGCCACCAAGAACATGGTTGTAGCCCCAGCAGAAATGTCAGCTACTTCGATGCCGGCAGGGAGGGTAGCTTGAATACTAGCTCAGATGCCCGCTCAAATATTAGATCGAATGTCGGCAAGGATGCAAGCAGAAGAAGCAAGRAAGGCAGTACCAACGAAGTAGCTAGGACCAAGACCGAAACGAGACGTTGCTCARTGGCAACGACGACGAGGAGGAGGAGTACACCCCCGTCCCTGGTAGAAATATTTTTAGTCAATACCCAACAATGGACATCCAGGAAATGGAAGCCGGAGACAGAGAAGTCAGAAGTTGTCTTCTACAGCTGCGTAACGCTGGTAGTAGCGACGGCAACGAGGACGATGCTGACACACTCTACACTGATTACAATCCAATAGAGCCTCCAAAGAAGATTCGTTTTGAAGATTGTAGAACAGGACAGGTACACACGTACTATGTTTAGCCGAGAACAGTAAATAATATGTAATTAATGTTCCAGACTATGTTGAAGTACTTGTAGCAATACATCATCGGATACATCCGATGGTTTCCAGACTGTTTGGTTCGCTTGTATTTGTGATACAGCCATATCTGGTACGGAAAACCCTTGCAGAGACTCGTCCTTCGTTTCTAGAGGCGGBGACGGTCGCTCTTGCAGTTGCTGTACAAGTGTTCGAAAATTTGCGCGAACACGATCGTTGCCACCTGTTGTTGCGTTTTCGTCTTGTAGGGAATAATAATGGCAGAGGCCAGGAACTAAACTCGCAAGGAAGGAAAGCGGATGTGTCTCTGGAAATAGTGTTGGAATCAACGACGACCCCAAGGCAATCGTGATGGATCGGTCGTCTTCTTCTTCAAAACCGTCGCTCAGACCGTACGAAATCAAGCCAGCAGACTGGTAGAGYAGACTAGATAAGGATGGAATAGCTTCCATCAACYTCCCCTTTTTGTCCCATTCCGGAGAATTCCTCAAAGCAATTAGATCTATTGTCGCCTGGAGCAGGTTTGGCAGTGACGGTTGYATGCTCTTTCTCGACCCTGCGTCTAGTATTATAGCGGATACTGCATGCAACAACACATCGAATTTCTCTTCGTCCAAGTGCTCCATGTAYTTTTGTGAATCCAGCRTAGCCACGGTTGCAGCACACTTGCTACTATTGTCGTTTGTGCCATCGACGGTTGCCGTAATCTTCTGATGCCTGTGCGGAAGGGGCACCAGAGTGTCTTCGTCGCCGTCGAGAAAAAGAGAATGGCTAGCTCCGGCCGACARCAGCCCACCATATGTTCCGGGTATTAAAATGAGGGGGATCTCCTTTTCTTGGTCCGCCTGGACCGTCGTTGCCACGGCTTTTGCCAGATCCATTGCAGCTCCGCTGCCAACCGAGACAACCGAAGATGCTCCCGTCCGTTGCATCAACTCCAGTGTCTGATCCAGTGAGTCTTTTGTCGGAAATGCCGATGAAATCGTCGTCGGAACGGTGCGCATGCCAAACTGTTGGCCAAGCGTGAACCTCACCCATTGGCACGAATCGGCGACAGGTTTTAGATTCGGGGACGATGCACCAACCTCGCTGCTAATCAGAAGGATGGGGGTTTGGCGAAGCGCGTTGAGCTCCGATTGTACAAAGCTTCGAAAGGACTTGATTCCAGGAGCTAGGAGGTTTCTGCTCACGTTTATAGAAGCCATTTTGAATACCATGCAGGTACCGGTACGGTTTGTTGTTATTTGTGATGCTTATGGGCCCTACCGGTACGTTAGTTTTTGAGGAAGACAGTCGCCAACCAAGATCAGGGTTTCCCATGTGTTTTTTTTTTTCATGTTGAAAAAACGAAGAGGAATAAACAAAGAGTACTCCCTGCGCAGGCAATATTATCTTGTTTCTCTTTGGAAAAAATCAACAAATCAAAGACAAACAAGGAGAGGCAATATTCCCTTTGTTTCTGTTTGTCTAAAGATAAAGAAACAAAGATAACTTTGCTTACTAGTAGGCAATAGTCTATTTGTTTCTTGTTCTATGAGGAGGAAAGGGAACAAGAAGTGCCCCGATAATTTCACTACGACTATGTAGCTAAAAACAAAGCCAGCAGCAGAGAATACTGGTGCCCCCATCGCCCTTAGTATATTCACTCTGCTGAAACAGAGAGAAACAATGCAAAGATTGCACAGGCTATATTCTCTGTTTCTCCTTTTTGAAACAATGGGAAACAAAGAAAAGAGACTACTAGGAGGAGAGGCAATATTCTCTTACTACTAGTAGTAGTTTCTCCTTGTTATAGTAACAACAATGCAAACAATGAGAAGCAATTAGAATATTTCCCTGTGCCTCCTTGTTGGCCCTGTACAAAACAATTWTATTTCTTGCAGCCATCATGTCTGACATAGSTCCTGGAAGCACCAACCTTCTTATCCTCAATGGGGTGGTGATTCCCACCATTAATCTAGATCAACTCAATAGTATGGGCTATTTTAGACATGGTTGACAACTGCCATGCCACATAACTTGAATGGCACCATCTACTCCCCAGAAGAAGGCTTTCACAACAACCTCATATTGGACGGGTGCAGCTCCAGTTTTACAATTGAACACACCATGCCTGGTTGTGCCGCCAAGAAGGCACCACCAGACTTGTCCTCGTCCAATGCCACAATGATGTTGCCAGAGAATGGCACCAACTCTGTGCAGAAGCCCTGAAACCCAGTGCAKTGACTGATGAACCAAGGATCCAATCACATCAGTCCAAATCTGAACCACCAGGCAACGGCCAGAGAAACTCTCCCCCACCCCCACGTGATCTCAGAGTTGAGGATATTCTTGCAGTGCATGATGGTTTCTGGAAATGGGGCACAACCACAGTCTTTGACCACATCAGAGTCACTGATACAGATTCTTGTTCCAAGCTCACCAGGAGGCTCATACTAGTTGCTTCACTCCTCTTGTCTAGTATTCTACTAGTAGTATAGATGGGATGGAGGAGGGCCCAGAGGCAGTTGTAGCTCAAAAACAACTTGCCTCCAGGCTTGCTTCCAAGTGGGGAAGAAAAAACTCTCAAGTTTTTGGATTAGTCAGATCTAGAATTGGATTTGCACTTGCAAGAGCTACAAGCAGATGCTTGAGGGGCACTCATGATGCCAGATTGAAGTTCAATCAGCCCCTGGATTGGATCTCCCAATCTGCTGGTGGTGTGCAAGTGTATTCCTATTAGAAAGCCAGATTCCATCCTATCCAGTTTTTTGCTAGGATTTTGTCCGTGGTTTTGGGCGCAGAAACTGAGCTTAGAAATATCAGAGCCTGCCCTGAATTTGATGCTTGACAAGTCAGATCTCATCACTCCAAGCGTTTTACTAGCATTCTCACTGTGCTTTCCAACTGATCAATTGAATCGATGCTGCCATACCAAAAACGCAAATATGATACACAACCATTAGAGGTCATTATTGGAAGAAAATACACATACCAAATCTACAATTGGACGTTATTCTTTTGGGACGTACACAGACCTGATCTGAACTATGGTAGGAGTCCAAAAAAACAAAATTGTCCCCTTTCTATTACAACTCATTTTATGAAAACCCAATTGAAAGAAAGGCAATTTATTGTTGTTTACGGTTAGAAAGTCATCTAAGGGTTTTTATAGAACAAATATTGTTTTGATTCTGATCGATAACTTCGACATTTTCGCACTCTACTGATGTTTCAGGATCAAACTTGTTGTTCAAAAACGTAACATTCCTGCAAGGCATGTACTTGCTGCAAGCAAAGCGTATGCCCTTTGCAGTTCCAACACCACTGTTTCCTTGAAATGAAAGGTTCTGAATCAATGTTGGCCTATCGTTCCTATCCTTACCATCGTCCTGATAATCGGTTTCCACAAGAATCACAGACGTTGTGTTGTGTATAGTATTGTTTGCAAACAAAATATTTTTCATGTGACCGCCACGAGTGCCCGTGGTTTTCAGATGCAAGGCAGGACTCCATCCGCAGCAACCTACTTCGCAATGGCCAGGGTGACAAAAACCGATCACATTGTCCTCAACCCGAACATTTCGAATTCCTCCGCTACATTCGCTGCCCAGGGAAATCCCCATACCGATGCGAAACATGTTTCGCCGAATAGTAACATTGACTGTTTCGTAGGTACCATCATTGAATTCTTTTGTTTTGCCGCAGTCCAATGCCGCAGTCTTGCCACACAGTCCCGCCTTGATTGCAATATGATCATCACCACAAGAAATATCGTTATCCTCGATAAGCACATTTTTGGAACTATCAGGGTCTATTCCATCACTATTGAATGCGTACATGTGCGATCGAATCTTAATATGGTGAATGTGAACGTTTTTACAGAGAACAGGATGAAGGCACCAAAAGGGGGAGTCTTTCAGCATGACCCCGGTTACCTCCACATTGCGACATCGAACCAACTGGATGAGGTTGGGACGTCCCGCTTTCAATAATGAAGAGTGGTTTTGGGCAGCATCCCACCATGGTTGTCCTTGTCCGTCAATCATTCCCTTTCCTATTATTCGTATGTCGTGAGCATTTACAGCATACAAAAAGGCCTGATACTGTAAATGAAAACCGCCGTCTTCAGCTCTTCCATAGTTAACAAGAGGAGGGATTTGTGGCCAGGTTGTTTCGGTCCAATTAAGTGCTCGCAAGGTACCATCCACTTGGAGAGTTACGTGACTCGTTAGGTTGAGCGGACCGGTAGAGAATGTATGGTTCTCCGGCAAAAGAATGGTAGCGACTATCCCTCCAGCGAGGTTCGACGCGATTTGCAACGCTCGTCGTACCGCATCTGTGTCGTCGTCGATACCATTCCCTATGGCTCCGAAATCGAGAACATTTAGAACAACGGGCCCTATCTCAGATTCGTATTTCTGCACAATTTTATTTGTCGCAGCTGTACGGAGACTCCCCAAACGACTCCAAGACACCATGAAGCCTCCAGTCGAAGCCGAAAGGGTGAGCAAGTAGGGAAAATGAAAACAGAGAAGTATGACAGGAGGTAGGAGCGACGAGATAATCAAGAGGACCTGGTGACGTGGAAGAATCATTCTTGTTGTCTTTTTGTTGCTCTCTTACTTTCTCTTGGTCTGGTACTGTATTGTTATGAGAATTTGTTTTACAGTAAATGTGTAGTGGATTTAGATTTAGATTGTTCTGATCTGCTGGTTACTTTACCCTACAGTACAAGTACCGTACTGTACGATACTGCATCGCTATGTTCTTAAAAATCTTTTTCATTGTATCTCGTGCCCGTACTACCGTACCGTACATGTCGCTACGTGCTGTCACGGTTGCCGTACTCTCGCTCTCTCGCTCAGCAGGTGTCATTCATAATCGTAAAAAATAAAAAATCTCAAGACAGATAAAAATAAAAATACTGTACGAGCAGTAATGTACGAAGTACTTCCGTACAATCTATTTACCACACACAGGCTTGCTAGCTTGTAACGTAGCGTACGTACCGTTCGATACGTACGTATGTGCGTCTTCGGTCTACTTCGTTACAGTATCCTTTACGTTACTGTAATGAACGTACTGGTACCGAACGAAATGCCATTGGATCGGTACGTTGTAGTAGTACCAGTACAGGTACCGWAGGTGTCGATCAAAATAATCGAGAAACATMGCGAAAGCATCAAAAATTAAATAATGTATCGTAGTATTACCATACGAACAGTACCGTGCATCCAGATTTTTCTGTGTGCAGTACGTGTGGAGAAAGCGTGGAAGGAGAAGATGTGTTGACCACTACCCCGTACTAGAAGYCAGGAAGTGAAATGTCTTTCTTGATATTAAAATTTGTGGGGTAATCTTTCACGTTTGCCAAACTCTGGACGGTGTGATGTTATGGAATAGCCACAATAAAGGCATGTAGGGGCTGAAAATATAAACACTTCGTAGAGTATAGAATCGAGAACATTGATATTGCTTCAATGGTTTTCAAAAATTAAGAATTGCTAGTAGAAATTAGAGGTTCTTCAGAAATAGAGACCTATAGCTTTCCGAAGGAGAAGGAGAACTTGGCCTTCTTAGCACCGGTCTTCTTGGCACCAGCCTTCTTGCCACCGGCCTTGCTCTTGACAGCTGCGGTGGTGGAGCCGAATGCGGTTTCCTTTTGTCCAGACCAGTCGTACTTGGTCTTGGCCATTCTGTGTCCAAGGTTGACGTCCTTGGCCCAGCTTTGCTTGACATCGGTTCCACGCTTAGTGTACCACTCGGTGTAATCCTCGAAGATTCCAGCCTTGGCTACGTTTCTAGCGTAGTTCTCGGCCTTCTTCTTCTCTTGTCCCTTACGGATATCGTCGTATTGCTTGGCAGTCAATCCAGAGGGAACGTAGGACTTTCCTTGCTTGATCTCTCCGAGTTTCAACTACATGYGCAAACAAAACATAACATGTCAGGACGATGCATATTCGAGGATTCTTCACTTCAGACATTTACAGRGTGGTTAGCTTACATTCTTCTTGGCGCGAGCTCCGTATGTGTTCTGGTCAGCCTTAGGGGCGAAAAGATCCATGTTCGCGATGTTGTCGAACAGGGATGCCTCAAGCTGGCTTCCAGCACGTCCCTGGGAAGCAGGAGCGAATCCCTGGACAGCGGCGACAAGAACAAGAGCGAGGACGARGGAGTAGGACTGCATTGTAGAAAATTGCACTGCAAAATAATTTATGATTGGTAACWAGCGGTTTCTTCGTCGCTGTAAACCTTCTTCATTCGGTGTTTGGAACGAAGAAACTAAAGGATGAGTCAGTCGTCTATCGCACAAGCGATAGAATACGAATATTATCGATCTTCTTCTTCTGTAAGTTCGTCGGACATGAATGATGCATGATTTGCACGATCGTAAGGAAAACCTGAGAAACAGGAACTACGGATTGTGAGAAGATTTCTGATTCTGTGAAGATGACTAGGAAATGACGCATGTCCATCATTGAATGGGCTTCAAAATTCTATGTTGCGTCTGTCCTCCAATAGTGAGGTGAGATATACATCTTCGACAATCGAACAATTACCGGTAGAATATTTATACCGTAAGCAGCGCTCAAACTAAGCCACAAAACCTTTTCTTGTGCATATGGTATTTCTAATGATTGCGGTACGAAGGACTGACGTAACAATGCTCATTTCTGACAGTTTGGGAGTGATGGTAGCATTCGCATTAAGAAACCAGTCAAAACGTTCAAATCCGATCTGCCAGCGCATACTTTGTCTGTACTGTTAGTACGAGGACTGTTACGAGTACGTACGTATGAAGGAGTGCCGTACGAGAATAACCATAGTACGAATACTTGTACCGTAGCAGGTCCTCGGAATTGGATCTTGAAAGCAATATTCATTCGACCAGTTCGACTCAAATTGTATGTCTTATCTGTAATCTAGAACCTAAAACCCTTAGTGAGCCAGAGTTATTCTCAAATCATTCTGTACAAAATAAACCGTCCTACCGGTACACTGTAGAACATACGACGAAATATGATACTAATGCTACTTTAGTTAGTGGTCTGTACGTACGATACGTAAAGTACTCGTACTATCGACAAACCCCAGACTTTTTGTGAGATGTTTACTTTAGAAGAAGGTCTATTGCTCTGTCGCTGTCTTTCCTAGTTCGAGAGGTCACCAAACACTATTACGGGTTTCTATTTAGCTTAAAGAGTATCAACAGAGTCATAACTATGCTTTGTTATTGAGCCATACATTGAAATATCTTTCGTTCAAGAGGTGCCTTGGCAGTAACTTTGTATTGAGGTGCCACAATTGATTTCGTGGTTTCGATCAAAGACATGAAAGTCTCCATGATCAACAATAAATGAGTTGTTCGACATTTTCCATCGTTGGTCATTTTTCATCAAAAGTTTTCGCTCTTTGATTTCTTTTCTGACTGTTTTCGAAACATGTCCAATCAAATTTGAAAATGGTATCTATTTGAGCTTCTTCTTCCCGAAAATGTTTCCCACAAATTTCTTCGTGAGGTCTCCGAACTGAGAAAATAATAGATTTGGGGGTGGAGGCGCAGTTAGGAAAATTACGAGCAACCAGAAGTGCATCTCAAACTCCACYATTCAACAAGGGAATCATTTGATGCGTACCTGATAATCATCGTCTCCAGAAATATTTTTCAATGCCTGCATCGTGAGATCGCCAAACTTATAGTTCTTAGCGGCATCTTCTCCCAGATAACCTTTCACCCATTCTCGTCGTCTCTTCTCGACTTCCCTCGTAATATCACCAAACTCGTACTCGTCTTTGCCAATATAGTCAGATACTCTGTCTTTGACACGTCTATCAATCTCTTGTGTGAGATCGCCAAATTCGTACTCGTCTTTTCCACAGAAGGAAGCCACGGTGCCTTTCACACGAGAGTCGATCTCTTTCGACAAATCTCCGGCCTCGTAGGGTTTTCCCGTCATTTCTTCGGTCATGTCCTTTGCCTAACGACGATACAGAACTAATGAGAACGAGATCTCTAACTATGACGGCTGAAGATGCGAGTCACAGAAAGGAAGTCTATTCGAGAAACCTTCCATCCCTTGTTCCACTTACCATCCCATCTATCACGACAATCAGGTCACCAAGTTGGTATTCATCATTCCCGCGCATGCTTGCAATTTCGCTCTTGACTCTATTATCGATCTCTTTGGTAATATCTCCGACCTGGTAATTGTCTTTCCCAATGAAATCTGCTGTGTTCTTCTTGATGTCTTCGACCACTGCCATTTTGATTACTTCCGAGAGCTCCATAGTAAGCCCTTCCCACTCGTCATTCTCGACTAAGTTCCCCACGGCTTCAGCTTTTTGTTCTTCGCTTACAGGCTCCTTGCCTTCGTTAGTGGAGTAAAGAACGACATCGCGTGTTGTCCGGGAGTGGAGGCTACTCGTGCCCGCAACTCGATGATTCTTCGAAGACGACGAACGATAAGGTGTCGAAACCACGGAAAACGACGCTGCATTATCAGCATTTTGTAGCAGCAGGAGCAGGAGCAACTGGAACGAACAAGAGTAAGAAGACTTCAAATTCATGGTGTAATCAGACGGAACGTTTGTCAAGTCGAAATAGGAATTATAGATTTTGGAGTGTGTCACTTCACGTGAGTGATCCGTGTTGACACGAAGGAAGACATCTGTGTTTGGATCGTCCTTGGAAGGAACCCTGACGAAGCTAGGACAGTTCCGCACTAGTACAATTTTTACAGACGCCTACTAGAGGAACAACACACCTCATTTGGGTTCCCACCTTGAACCTGTGCCTAGATTGTAATAAAAACTATTTCAGTCGAATTTTCTGTATTGCCGTATTTTTTTTTCGCAAATTTTCTCTCGGAGCTTAATTACGTTACTGCAGTACGTACAGGTAGTACCAAATCGAGAGAACCATGAGTCAAAATCTAGACGCAGAAAAACATCACGAAACTCTCTCGGGAAAGGAAAACACGAGGAACGAATGAATGCAGTTGCTGTGAATGGCATAATAGAAGGATATTGGATATTGTTGTTTCCACATCTACAAAAATGTTAAAAGCATATTGCAGACCTTCTGGCCGCATACCATTTTGTCCGCTATTTTCCAAGTTTGCCGTCAACCAACAGTACAGTATCCTTGATCTGAAGGTACAAGATCATGTCAGCGAACAAAAACCAGACAGGCGAGGGCAGAAATGAACTTCAGGAAGTCACGCTCACTCGGCCAAGTTCGAAAAATGATAACAGCAAGAATAAATCCACTGATGTAGTGCTTTGGATTACATACATCAATATTGTGCTGTATGCTCTTTGCTATCAACTGCAGCGACCTGTTGAGCCGTACCTAATAGAATCGCTGGTTGCAAAGGAGGAGGAGGGGCATTTGTTATCTTCGACAACATCTTCTGTGAACCAAACCTACGGTAACCTCCAATCCTTCTTTTCATTTTGTCAAATGTTTGGTTCACCACTCGTGGGAATTTTATTGGACCGGATCGGCATTCGCAAGACGTCGTGCGTTGTCTTTGTCGCCTCGGCCTTGTCCTACGCAATCTTGGCGTGGGCCTCGGATCTGAAACTCCTGTTCGTCAGTAAGATTCCTACCGTGTTCCAGGCTGCATTTCTTGTGGCTCAGGCGACCGCCGCCACCACCACGGGAGACAATGCCRCAGCTCGCGCCGCGGCACTCGGTCGTATGACTACGGCCTACACGGTCGGGGCGACAATCGGCCCCGCACTCGGTGGGTACCTGGCGGGCCAGGGCGATTTCTATGTTGGTGCCAAACTCGCCGTGGCGGGATCGCTGCTCTCGGCAGTGCTATCGTTGTCATTCCTTCCGAATCACAGCGCGTTGCAACAAGAGCAAACGAAATCCGAAAAAGACTTACCCAAGATTAGGAAAAGGAGTTCCTTTCTGGAAGACGCGCGGCACTCGGCAAAAATAATGTGTCGCCCAAACATCTGGCCACTGCTCTTTGTCAAAGTTATAGGAGGTGTTTGTTCTTCGATACATTCTACGGCACTTCCCTTGGTGCTGACCCAATTACTCCATTTCGAGCCCCAACAGTTAGGCCTGGTAATGTCTTGTGGAATGTTCGCCGTGGCCTTCTTCGGAGCATTTTTTATGGCTCCGTTGACAAAAATGCTTGGTTCGTATGGGATGATGAATGCCGGTATGGTTTCAAGGTCTGTCCTCGGTATAGCCTTCAGTGGGATAGTGACTATTTACTCTTCCTTGCTTTCAAGAGGTAATTCCACGAGCAGTATGATAAGCTCCGACTTTGTTTTGATCCAGGTCATCGTCATTTCGATATTGCATGCTCTGTCTCAGCATGTTTTGGCAACTGGATTGACTACGCAAACAACGGGAAATGTCGAAAAGGAAGAACAAGGGGCTCTGCTGGGGCTGGAACATAGTCTCTTTAGTCTGGCTAGAATAGGAGGACCGGCTATTGGAACCGCTCTGTTAGGCATTGGAGGAGTTTTGCCAGTAGAAATGACCTGCGGTTCAATCGATGTTTTGACGACAGTCTTTTTATACGTGAATTTACCGCCATCGTCGAAACAAAAAGGCCCCTGAYAGCAACCGATTGATATCCAATCTGATTAAATGATTGCTACCTACTTGATATTTTTCKTTCAACCTAAATGCAACCGATACGCGTTGTCTGTGTTGCCGGTAGATGTAGGTCTTAACTACTGCATGTTATAAAATCACAACTATATTTCCATTTCAAGTCTATCGACGTCTTCCCCTTTGCTTGCTGTTCTTCTTGCCACCTCTTCCTCCTCCTGATGAGCAACTTCTTAATAGCGCTTCCAGTTTCATTTTGTCGATTTTCGGTTTCTTGTCGATATAATAGCCCAAACCTTGTCTGCCCATCGTGAAGACATAACCCTTCTTGGAGCCTTTGAACTTTTTCGTGGCAATGAATTCCTTATTCTCCTCTGCTGGTTTTTCGGCCTTCTTTTGCTTCTTTTTGGAACTCGAGGCAGGTTCTGGGGACKGTGATCTCTTCGTCTTCTTTTCCGGTGTCTTCGTCTTTTCTGCCTTTGTTTCTTTCGTGGCTTTCTTGGCTTTCTTGACAGGTTCCTTGTCCTTGTCGGCCTTCTTCTGCTTTTTCAAAGCTTGAAGCAGTGGGCTCTGCAAATCTTTTTTCTTCTTTTCTTTCGTTTCTTTATTGTCGCTTTCGTCGGTCTTTTCCGTTTCGTTCTTTTCTCCCGACTGTACGCTACTGTCGACTTTGATACCCGCCAATTTAGCAATTTCTCTGAGAGCTTCCGGAGTCTTGTTGTATACAGGAAGGGAGACACTATCGGCCGTTTTGACCCCAATCATCTGGATATTCGCCCATGAGCGTGGAATTCGTTTTGCAGCTGATTTTGCAATCGCCATAATGTTGGCGACGAGCTTTTCGCGTTCCATTCCGGTGTGGCCTGCTCGAATAGAAATGCATGTACCCTTATTGACAGTCATATAGGTTGCACTAAGCGCCTTCTGAATGGCGAATGGAAGAGCTGCTTCGCGCGTCAAATTGATAGGGACAGGAAGCCTCTTTGCTTTAATGAAATTCTTTCCTAGAGCCTTACTCATCATTGGTAAGATGCGGTCGTCGGCCATGAACATATTATACTTCGAAAGGAGTTGGCGCTTCTGGTCGAAAGACTTGTGCTTCTTTCGCAGAGACTCCAAGGTCAGAACTTTTTTCACACAGCCCATATGATCAGGGAACTTTTCCATCATMTCTTGGCACCATGGCTTTGCTTCGTCCTTGACGATGAGGCAGACTTCTGGCTCTTCTACGGAATCGGAATTATTATCGTTGGTATCTGCGAGCCGATAGAAAGGATGAGGAACAAGAAGCTGGTAGGGCTTCGGCTTGCTTTCACCGGGAGCACGAAGAAGGGTAAATTGTACCTGGACAGGTCGATCATTTCCAAGCAACGATAATTTGTCTGATGAAGATTCCGTTACCTTCTCCTGGTACTTCAATACAGCTTCGACTGCCTTGTCGACAAGGGTAGAATCGAGTTCAGTATTAGCAAACTTTGCACCTTTCGAAGGCTTCGGACTTTTAGTCGCTGTCTTCTTCTTGACAACGCCAACTTTCTGCGACTTGATTCCTGTTTTTGCTGCCATTGTAGTGCTTTCCTATTGTTGAATTAAATGGTCGAAAGATTGGGAAAGAAGTTTTCGAACAACAAATGCAGAAAAGAGATCGAAGAGGGAAGGAAATCCGATCGTCCATGTTATTTGCGCCTTCGCATGGGTCGCATCGCAACCAACTTTTTTCTCAAAAAAACTTGTCGATCCGAACAAATCAAGGGGTGGTGGTGAAAGACGTTGTTAGTGTCTGGCTTCGTCCGTACAGCACTACGCGAGAGAGAAATTGCAACTTTTCTACCAAA